>APFE030381698.1:166895-178627 GCA_000404065.3 Pinus taeda | reverse complement strand
TAACAATAGAGGGATTCTATGTGGCACAATAATAACAATATGGGGGCAATAGGGGCACAACAATATTAATAAGGGGTACAACTACCATAGTAATGGGGTAATCACTAGTATTATAGGGACCCAATAGTATGATTCCTTTTTTAATTCATTAATATATACATCTAATGTTCACTTTCCATAAATGTCTAAATATTTATGCATTTAGCTTGATACTCCTTGATTTGTCAAGTAGCTTATGTTTGATATATACTATGTATGCTTTTATATCTCTTGTTGTCTTTTGATCTCTATTATAAGTATTCAGACACAAGGAATAGCGAGGAGTGATCCTGGAAGCTAAGGGATAAAGGTCATCATCAAAGGATTGAGCGATTAACATTAGAGCGATGTAAGTTTTTCTCTCTCTCTCTATATATTTTTCAACATAAGCTAGGAAAGTCTGCATTAGTTTGTTCAGTTTGTTTCTAGACCCACTCATTGGTCTAGAGAGTTTGCTTCTGTCTGTAGGAGGGATTTATTTTCATAACATTTGGTTTAGTTTTAGAGTATAATAGGTAATCGAGTCTTTGTTCCAGAGAGTAAACAACCAAACCAAACAAATAAGGGTCTAATTGGGACCCTAATCAGGCCAATATGTTGAGAAATCAAGTGTAGTGAGTTTAGACTTAATTTTTCTATTTTTATAATTACTTGTGAATGATTAATATCTTCTTATTACTTCTTGAGTGTTTTTCATCAAGCAATTATACAAATGTTCAGTCTTTCAAGAAAAGCAAAGATGCAAGAGACACAAAAATTATGCTCCAAGCCAAGGCAAAACCCCACAAGGGGGAACCCAAGTAGACTTCTCTTATAGAATTATATCAAAATGAGATATCCAAGGCCAAGACCAAGACTAAAACTTCCACAAAAAATACCAATTCAAATGCTCCTCCAAGTCACCTACAATGTCAAAGTCAATGATAGTTAAATTGTCCCAAAACTAATGTTGCAGATTTTGTGTATTAATTCTAGTCTTATTTTTTTGGTTGGACTGCGCGCCCGACTTCCTCTCGTGAATGCCCAGCTCCCCCTGGACTCGGCCTCTGTCTGATCTGGGCGCGGAGCTTCGTCTTTGGAGCGAGAGACGCTTCGGTCTGAAGAGAATCAGTACCCATTCAGAATCCGAGTTTTGGTGAACGATCTGATCTGGTGCATGGGGTCCCTGCCCTGACCCTTGCTCACCGATCATGGCGAATGAAGGCAATCCCCCCCCGCCTTCAGATCTAGATGCATTTCACGCCCTTGTTGCTGCAAGTGATAAGCGGCCGATCTCGCTCTCGCAACAAAAGTTTGTAAAAAAGCTGGACAACATCCCTACGGTGGCTCTACCGGTAGAAGAAGCGTGTCGAACAACGCTAAATCTTGCCGAAAGGGGTCTTATTGGCCAGTTCACAGGGTTATGGCCATCCCCGAAGGCAGTAGATGAATGGGTCAACCGAAACTGGATCCCGCTGGTTAAGGAAGGTATAAAAAGTCATTTCGTAGGTAAAGGGTTATTCGTCTTCGTGTTTGGCAGTGAGGAAGACCGAAGCTTGATCTTCAGAAACAGACCTTATTTTATGGGCCCTCGAGGGTTATATTTGAACAAATGGCACCCAGATTTTGATCCTGCTCAAGATGTGCCCACAGCGATTCCTATTTGGGTGCGCCTCCCGCACCTCCCTCTCCACTGCTGGAGCCAGAGTTTGTTGAAATCCATTGGTAACGCCCTAGGCAGGTATATTGATCAGGCTCCGATGAAGGACCAGTTTTCATGCACCCACATCTGTGTGGAAGTTGATCTAGAGGTCGGGCTCCCTGAAGCTATCAAACTTTTAGTGGTAGACTGGTCGCACATTCAAGAACTAGATTATGAACAATTGCCTTTTAAATGTCGACATTGCGATGAATATGGGCATTTTGTAAGATACTGCAAAAAAAAATTGAGGAAACAACAGAAAAAGAAAAAGGCGACCAGTGGAAGCAAGCAAAGAGAACAACAAGCAACAGGCAGAATAACAAAAACAAAGCAAAAGAGACAGGGAACAAATCAGGGCAAGAAGACACAAACAATCAAAACAGTGGAAGTAGAGAAGTTGACAACATTGCAGGAGATAAAAACCCCTTCGAATCCCTTACACCAACGATAGATTCTCCAGAGGCCGAACAGGAAGATCCACCACAGATGAATAATGCAGACATCCAAGAACCAGGTAATATCCCAAATCCGAATCCAAGCAACACTCCTTCTCCTTCTTATGCTAACATCATAAAAAAAAGAAGAAGAATCAAGAATACACAGGTTCATCTGATGAGGAAACATTTGAAAGGCCACTAAAAAAAGCAGGAAGAAGAACAAACAGGGAAACTAGGGAAGAAGAATCAGAACGACAGAAAACCCTAGGTAGTCAAGCCACCATTGAAATGACCATCGGGAGAAATACAAGACCAAGGGCGTCCAAGGTAGGAGGCCCCACCCCATCAAGCGGTAAATGATGCAGCTGGTCTCTTGGAACTGTAGGGGACTGGGTAACCCCAATAAGGCAGAGGCTATTAAAGACTTATTGAAGATGGAAACCGCAGACATCCTTATGCTCCAAGAGACTAATATGGAAGGGGAAGCCCTTCTAAACACCAACATTTTGAAATGGAAATATGACTCAGGAAAGACTGTCAGTGCAAGGGGCTCGATCGGCAAAATATGCACTTTCTGGTCAAAAAACTCTTTCTCACTAGAACGATCCTCAGAGATCCAACATTGGATCCATACAGAACTGCACCATACTGTAAGCAACCTTTCCCTCGCTCTATTTAACTTGTACGTTCCTGTCCATTAAGAAGAGAAGAGAGAGTGTTGGAGGACACTCCTGGATTATATAGAACAGATCAATCCTTCAAATATAGTCATTGGCGGTGATCTGAATATTATCCTAGATCCCAAAGAAAAAAGAGGAGGGATATATTCTAGGGACCCTTTCATCAATACGGTGGGCAATCTAATTTTACAGTGGGACTTAGACGATTTCAAACCCGTAAAAGGCAAATACACCTGGTCCAATAACAGATCAGGAGAAAATCAAATCTCTGCTAGTTTGGACAGATTTCTCATCAGCAGCTCATTAATGATGGACAATAGAATGGTTTTTTCCAAGATCCTCCCTAAGCTCACATCGGACCATAAGCCAATCCTTCTATGTATAAAAGAAGAAGAAGACCTTGGCCCTCTCCCATTCCATTTCAGCCCTATTTGGGCAGGTAAAGAAGGGTTCCACGAAACTATTCAAACAGCATGGAGGATATATGTCCTCGGATCCCCAAGCTATGTGTGGGAACAAAAAATAAAAAACACAAAAAAAAGCCCTCAAAGATTGGATAAAGAAATCTATGCAAACACCCACTAGACAGAGGAAGGAAGCAGTTCTTCAACTGGAAAGAATTCAACTCGAATTGGAGGAGAAAGATCCCTCTCCCACAGACTTAGCCAATGAAAAATCTGCCCAAAGGAATGCATACTGCTCTTTTATAACTGAAGAAGAACATTGGCGCCTAAAGTCTAGAAGCCTGTGGCTCAAATCTGGAGATAGGAACACCACATACTTTCATAGACAGTGCAGGGCTCGCCTTTCTCGCAATCATATAGCAGAAATTACCAGCACTAGTGGTAAGGTGTATAAAGGATTTTCTCAAATCAAAGAAGTAGCTGTTATACATTTTTAGAATCTCCTAAGCGCGGAAAGAAATGGAAATGAGGAGGACGCAGAAGAGTTTCTCACAACCATTCCAAACCTAGTCAGCGAGGAGGATAATGACTCTTTGTTGAGCCCAGTCACGGAAGAAGAGATAACTAATGTAGTCGGTCCGTGGAACCAGACAAAGCTCCAGGACCCGATGGATTCTCAGTTCATTTTTATAAAATTTGTTGGGAAATAATAAAAAATGATCTCTTCAAAATGATAAGAGGTATCCTAAGGAAGGAAAAAGTGGGTGGAGGAATAAACTCCACCTTCCTCGCCTTAATCCCCAAGGAAACAAACCCAGGCTCCTTCGACAGATACATGTCGATCTCTCTCTGCAATTCATCCTACAAGATCGTGGCCAAGCTGCTAGCCAACAGAATTAATCCCCTTCTCCCAAAGCTCATCTCTCCGGCTCAAGGTGGATTCGTAAAAGGCAGACAAATCCTGGACAATGTCATCCAGATTCAAGAAGCCCTCCACTCCAGTCAAACTCGGAAAGAACAAGGTATGATTATCAAATTGGATATGTGTAATGCCTTTGATCGAGTTAACCGTTCTTTTCTGTACAGGGTTCTAGCAGCCTTTGGATTTAAACAGGACTTCATAAACCTCATTAAAGCTTGTATTGAAAACATCTGGATTGCCCCAATGGTGAATGGCAGACCAACAGAATTTTTTCAAGCCACCAGGGGACTGAGGCAGGCTGCCCTCTTTCTCCCTTTCTCTACATCTTGATGGCTGATTCTCTAAGCCGGAAGCTGACTCAGGAGAAACAAATTGGATCAATTCCTGGGATACGAATTGTCCAAGGTATAGCCCCAGTGAATCACGCGCTCTTTGCCAATGAATCACTTCTTCTGGGGGGTGCATCCATGAGAATTGCAAACTCATTCAAATCCATCCTCCAACAGTATTGCAGCATCACCAGTGCGTTAGTCAGCGAGAGGAAAAGTGCTGTTTACGGTTGGAACACAGACCAGAAAACAATCGACAGGATTGCCAGCGAATTGGGGTTCAAAGGCTATGCAACGTGGGACAAAATAAAATACCTTGGTTTACCTTTGACGATGGGATCGAACCGAAATCACTTGTGGGAGGAGGTGATAGCTAAGTTTAAAAAAAAATATCACAGCATGGGGCGGAGTTTGGCTCACCACAAGCGGCAAACTCACCCTTATTCGATCTATGCTTTCTACCTTGCCAACATACCAAGCCTCTCTGCTATTGGCACCAAGACAAATCACTGACCAAATCTCTAACATTACGCGGAATTTTCTATGGAACGGAGGGAAGGGAAATAACGATCGTTTTCACCTCATTAACTGGGAAACAGTGAAGCGTCCCATTGCCAAAGGCGGTCTTCAAATTCGTGACCCCCAACAAGCAAATCTGGCTTTGGGTTGTAAACTCCTGTGGCAAATAATCACTGAGCCTACGCACCCTACCAGTCAGCTCTTAAGCCTCAAATACCTTCAAAAGCAGTCGATCACCTCCTTCAATCTAGCGTATTCTTCCAGAGGAATGCAGGCTTGGAGGCTTTGCTGTAAAGGGATCGAATTCTTCAGAAACCATTTGTATAAAATTCCTGGGAATGGTAAAAATACGCAGCTGTGGAGAGATCGAATCATGGGCCACCCACCTCTCTCAGCCATTAACAAAATTGCAGAGTTAAGAGCCTGGTTAAGTTCAAAAGGAATCCGGAAAATTGAGGATATAGCAGAGTGGGACATCAAAGGCAACTGGAAGTGATGGACATTGCCTAACATTCCAGCACATTTAAAAGAACAGTAAAAAATTTGCATAGAGGCAATTACAGATTTCACACCAGTGCATAAGGATGAGGAAGATTTATGGGGATGGGGAAAACAGGAGTGTACACAACTAAACAAGGTTATCTATAGATGCAAGGAAAAAAAGATTCTCCGTATCTGGAATCAGTGTGGAAACAAATCTGGGAAAATTTCAGTATCCCCAAGATTAACTTCTTCAGTTGGACTTTATTTCACAATAAAATCATGACCGGAGATAATCTGTGCAGAAGAAACATTGCAGGCCCTCATCGTTGTGTAATCTGCAAGAATGCTTTAGAAACCTCAGTCCATTTGTTCATCGATTGTGAGTATGCACAGAAAGCCTAGACCAGCTTTTTGATAGGGCTGAATGTGAGACCCCCAACACATTGCTGATCACAGATATGTTTTCGACTTGGAAAACTCAATGCCCCTACAACATCAATGAAAAATCTCTTTGGTATAAGGTGTGGAATGCCGCTCCAAAATATTTCTGCTGGAAGTTGTGGCTTTCCCGGAACGAATCTGTCTTCAATCAGAAAGAAATCACTGCAGAAGTTGCAACAAAGCAGGCCAAGGACCTTCTAATAGAAACTCTGAGACAAACCAATGTCAAAGAAAACTCCCTCCGAAATGAAGAACAGGCTTGGCTGGAAGGCTTCTCACCCACGCCGAGACCACTAGCTATCATTCGCCCAATTCACAAGGAAAATTGGCAGATTAGAGACACCTTGGACAACTTCCAGAAGTGTTGTAAATCACAAGGAAAATCCACTATATTCTTCGAAGGTGCCTCGAAAGGAAATCCAGGCAGGTCAGGAGCAGGGGGAGTCATCTACTTTCAGAATGGGAGAAAAGAGGAATTCAGCTGGGGACTTGGGCTTAAAACCAACAATCAGGCAGAAGCACTCAGTCTTTTAAAAGCTTGTCAATTGGCCAGAAAAGGAAACTCAAACGAAATCATAGTTTTTGGAGATTCAGAATTGCTGATAAAATCTCTAATAAACAAGAAAGGATTCAAGGACCTAGCTCTAAACAAGCAGCTAACAAGAATAAACAGACTCATGAAGGATTTCTCCTCTGTACAACTCTTCCGTATCCTCAGAGATTTAAACACAGAAGTAGACAAATTAGCAAACACAGGATGTACTCTCAAAAAAAGAATGATCAGCATAAATGCAGGGGCACCGAATATGGCAATTATTCCCTAAAAGGGCAAGGAGGACTAGAAAAAGCAGAGAAATGTAATGTATGAAACAGTGAATTGTAATACTTGATCTGGCCCCAGCCACCCATAAATAAAAATACCCATTTTAGTTAAAAAAAAAAAAATTGTCCCAAAACTGGTTAACTCTAAAATTTTGGGTGTGGAATAACACAAAAAAATCAACATGTACACATAATTATGTACTCACAAGTGCGAGTTATCCGCATCATGAATTCCAGTCAACAATATACTTTCTCTCTCCTTTGAATTTTGCTCAGTGTTCTCCTTTGTATGGTTCAGATGTACTTCTTGTTGTGTGATTGGATGATCTCTCAAATGAATCGAACTGCCTCTTATATATAGTTGTCCAGTAGGGTCGAATAGGTGTCTCTTGGAGGCCTAGGTCGACTTGTTCCAAGGAGGGTCGACTTGACATTTTTTGGACTTATTGAATCAACATAAAATTCAAAATTATTTTCTTACAAATGTCCAAATGGGACATGACTCAAGTACATTTTTCTTTGACTCATATAAATTATTTTTTACTCTTTTTGAATCTATAAACATGAAGAACATGCTTTGACAAAAAATGAATATACTAATGAATATAATAAATATATCAATGATTTTTTTACATTACATTATGAAGACCGACACTAATTACAACTTCAACACAATACTCACTCGTTACAGCTAGGAATTCCCCCCTGTCAATAATTTTGGTTCTAGAAGGAGGGGTAAAAATAATGTATGATTGATAATTCTTTTGAATATAAGCCTCCCATTACATCATCTGATACTAGTACCTCTCCTATATCAGTTCATTAAAGTGAACCATAATATACTTCTTTAACATTAACACATGTTCTAGAGTCATCTACATTAGAATATGTTGAAGTTTCTGCTTCCCTGTTTGTACTCAACTACAGTTTTCAAGGGCCTAAACTCATTCTCGTAGTAAAATTTCAAGTTTATATCCCATTTTATTTACTATATGAGGAAGGAGAAGACGTGAAAAATAAGTTGAAGCTTTAGTTGCTTATTCATCATAGGTTAGTCCTGAATCCTCATAAGAATTCTCTTCAATAACAAATCCATTGTTTCCTTTTGAGGAAGTTGATTGGGAATCTGAAAATGCAACATCACAACTAGTTACACCAGTAAGTGTTCATCCCTCAACCACATCTACTCAAACATGTCCCTCTTCACCTATTCAAATTCCTAGAGTTCCTACCAATTCTTTTCCAAGTTTTGTCTTACCTATCACTCAACTTGTAATTCCTCCACCTTCGATTCCTCGACCCCCAACTTCCCCTCCTACAATACCTCCACCTTCAAGTTCTCCTCCTTTTAGTTCATCTCCTTTGAGTCCAACTATGGCTAATTAACCGTGGTGATCATTAGGAGCAAATAACATTGTTGGAGATCAAAATGATTTGCCTAAACATCATGAAATATTTCTCCCCAAGTTTAATCCTAATGGGCCTATCTCTCCTGAAGAACATATCAAACAATTTATGTTCTCTTTGAAGTTAGGAGCAGTTCAATATGAAGATCAAGTATGTAAAATTTTCCCATATACAGTTAAGGGAAAAGAATCCTCCTGGTACTTTTCATTAGCAAATTATTCTATTATTAGTTGGGATGTATTTTAGTCCCAATTTCTTAAAAAAATTGGTAAGAAGGAAAAATATAGGCTTCCAAGCATGTAATCCAAGAAATCAAAATGAAAATGAAAGCAATAGAAGCCCTAGGACTTGAAGATACCAATTTGAATCCTTCCCTGATTTTGGAAAGGACTTACATAACTCAAGATGTTGGTAAGCTTTCATGGGACGAAATTTTTACTTTCTTTGAAGAAAGAAAATGGGTAGAATCATAAAATTTAGGCGATGAATTTTATTCAGATTATGAAGCAATTAAAATAACAACATTGTATAAAATTTGCAATCAGACCCAACAATTTTCCCTACTATGATATGATAAGCTGGATTTTGATGCATGCTCATGTTCCAACTTGTTCTATATTTGACCAGAATCAAGATGTGAATGCCTCTTAGAATCCTAAAGTTGTCAATAATATTTATAATTTAAATACTCCTGGACTTCTTCTAAACAATGACTTTTTAGATGAATTCAATGATAATGCTCCCAAGAAGAAAAATAAGGATTATAACTTAGTTATTAAAGAATGGCTCCATGATCTTGAAAGATGCAAATTGAAAACAAGGAAATATCATCAACTAGAAATCCTCAAACACCCTTTTAGATATATAGTGAAGTTGTTGTCTATACTATATGGAGAAACTAATCCAAAGCCTTATAAGGTTGAATGGGTTCCTCTTATTTATTGCATTCACAAACAATCAAAGAGATTTAATTTGGCATATATTCTATCTCAAAATATATCAACAACCATTAAAATATCCATAGCTTCTACTCGTGGGTTTGAACATGATTTTAGTATGTTTTCTTATCTCATAGACGTTGTCATGGCCTTAGTCCCATTTCCATTAATGGAATTGAGCTACTCTTTCAATCATCAAGAGACCATACACGATTATATTGTTGTCTTATGGGAAAACCGACTTAAACATCATTGTTATGATATTTGTAATAATATCACAATTCCTTTATATGAAGTTTAATTTGGAGAATCTCCCACAAGAATTAGCAAATATTTTCAGGAAGCTCTGTCTGAAATTGGTGTTTAGTTTATTGAAGAAATTTTTCTTTCATCAAAATTTATGGAAGTGAGGTAGGACCTCATGTTTTTCCAAGATATATACTTGATAAGCTAGCTATAAGAGAAAAAAAACCCATCAAACAACACTCCATGGTCAAGCTACAATGTTGCGGAAAATGAAAAAGAAGGTATGGTTCATATTTCCTATTAAAGTTGGTTAGTTGATGCTTAAAGATAGGGAACATGTTGTAGTTGAAGCTGAGCGGTTACAAAAAAATTGGCTATATTTTCTGCCCTACTTTAGATATTACCCTAAGAACATTATCATAAACCATTATAAATTGATAACCTTATCAAAATCTTTTCAACATCAACAACCTTTGTATGATTTTTTTATTCATGATGATCACTATGACCAAGTAGCTCAAAGAGTTGATTTCATGGATGTCAAGGAGAAGGAGAAAGTTAAAAAATTTAGGGAGGATACTTATGATTTTTATCTTAAACAAAGGAGTCTCTATGCTTTAGCTCCTCTTGAAAAATTAAAATTATCTAAAAATTTGACTTCTCGATTTACTGATATTTCTGCATAAACTTGTTCTCCATTTATGTCAGAGAAAAATGTTCAAGTACCAAAATATCCAATTTAATTTGATCTTTCATCATTATTATCATCTTATGTTTCAACTGGTGTAATCGAAAAAGAAAAGGAAAACAATGTACAAAAACCTCAAAGTACATTAAAAGAATTAACTCAAGAGCAAGGTATTTCTATGGCTGAAAAGATAGTAATTGATGTTGATTCACCTAACCAACCAGATCAACTAGAGATTTCTATAGACATGGATGTTTCAGAAGAAAAAATTCTTCAAAAATTAGTTGCCCAAGAAACCATTCAAACAATTGTTCAAGATATCAACAAAGAAGTTCGGCAAAGTGCAATGGAAATCTCCCGAGAAACTCACAAAGAGACAATTCAAGATGCTTCACACAATCCTAGGTCATCAATGTAGGATTCAAAAGGTTGGTCTCCATGAATTCATTAAGTCCTATTGCTACAAATATTCTAGTTGTCTCTTCTATTTTCATACTATTATCTAAAGTTGAATGAGTCACCAAAATAGTTCCTTCATTAAGTGAGTATTATTTAAACTTACAAACCTAATTAGTGGTTAAGAGAACACAAAAAGGAAGCATGATGATTCTACTGAATTTGTTATAAAACTGAGTTAGCAAGCTTCACGTGATCACCATGAAAAGGCTAAATATTCAATTCCAGTCCTCAGAGCTTTCATGAATTATACTCAGCATTCAGTTGATAATCTTCCTAACGTATATGTAAAATTTTTGGACAAAATCTAAAGAACTTGAAGCAACACTAGAGAGGAACATAATTTTAAAGAATAAGAATGACAAAAACATTCCACTATACTCAAAGAAGGCTTTGCTCTAACTATTCAACAAATAGAGAAAAATCCTACTCTTGATAATTCAAATTTGGAACAATTATGGAAAACAAAGTTGAGTGATTTGACTAATCAACGTACCAAGGAGATTGAAGTTTTGAAGACAACTCAAGAAAACAAAATTTTAGTTTTTAAGAAGGAATTTAAATCTGCGCAACGACAATCAAAGAAAATCCAAGAAATTGTTGTAAGTATCAATTTCCTTAAAGAACATTCTCTACAAGTAAATCATAGATTGAAGAAAGTTCAACTGAAATTTTACAACTAGATGGAAAAAATCTATAGGTTCTTCATATAGTCATTGTCCCTTATTGACAGAATTATATCAATGATGCAGGAGTGTAGGTTTTAACCCTGTACAAAAATTATCTGCAAATGAATTCTAAAAACAAAAAATAAACAATGGCCAGAGCATAACACATAAAAAAATATACACAGATATTTTCCCCTGGATCCCAAAACTGAGACTACTAGATTGATTTTTTGTTAGTTTCCTTTCAGTGTTACAATACATATATATATACATGTTGAAGCATCCATAAACCCCAATCCATTAACCCTGGATTAAAACATAATCGTAGTTCCCTTGAACGGATCTACAAAATACCATGGGCCGAAAACCATCGCGCCCAAAACCATGTGCAAAATCTATGCACAAAACCATAGGTAGGTCTGCCCACCTAATATACGGTCCAAATTTTTTTTCCTAGAGCACTGCCCTGGACCTCGTGCAAGGGGATTACCGACCCCCTGCATACCCCCCAACAAGGGGGTAGCTACCCCCCCTGTGACCCCTTGACAGCGCCCGACGCAATGTACAGGGGC
>APFE030381698.1:147893-163297 GCA_000404065.3 Pinus taeda | reverse complement strand
AGTAGGCCAGTGCCTACGTACTAGTAAATGGAACGGCTAGTACAAGAGCTAAGAAGGTTGTAGCCTTCTGTAGGTAGAAGCCTGCGTACTGGTAAAGGACTGCACCAGTACATTGTAAAAGGAGTTTCTTATTAAAGGAAGATACAAACAAATTGCAGCAGGTGGTTTTCACCCACATTGGGTTTCCACCTTATATCATGGTGTTCATGTGTGCTCTTTATGTGTGATGATCTATTTTTTTTACTGTTCATATGGTTAATAATGTTCTGATGCATTCACTAAAGATGAACTAACTAAATCATAAAGGTTACTGGATGTACGCTAGTTGCATTTAACACAGTCGCGTATATACGCGGATATACTGAACTGAAGCTGCGTATATAAATCTGAGTATGAAAAATGAAAAGTAACTAATTTGATAATACTAATTCACCCCCCCCCAGTATTATTTCCAACAATTGGTATCGGAGCAGGTCCTTTTGAAGAAGCTTGATCGCTTGAAGTAAAAGATCCATCAGAATGGCTAATCCAGAAAGAGAGGCACACACCAGGCCACCAATCTTTGACGGGAGAAACTTTACCCACTGGAAGATAAGAACCACAGCATATCTACAATTGCTTGGAGCAGAAGTTTGGGGAATCATAGAAGGTGGATACAAATTCCCATCAGCAATTCATATAGATGCAGCCGAGACAAAGCAATATGAGCTCAATGCCAAAGCTGTTACTGTCTTATTGGGAAGTTTGACACAATCAGAATTTATGAAGGTCATGCATTTCAAATCAGCTAAAGAAATGTGGGACAAAATCATTCTAAGCTACGAAGGATATGAACAGGTAAAAAGAGCAAAGCTTCAAACTCTTAGAATCCGGTATGAAAATCTTAAGATGCATAGTAATGAAAATATAGCTAATTACTTTTTGCGTATGGATGAGATTGTAAATTGTATGAGGGATTTGGGTGAAGAATTTAAGGAAGTTGTCTTAGTTGAAAAGGTTTTGAGATCCCTGTCTGCTAAATTTGATTCCAAAGTGTCTGCCATAGAAGACAAGGAGAATCTGCAGAAAATCACCATGTCACAGCTTCACAGAATCTTAACTACTTTTGAGATGCGAAAAGAGGGACCATCAGAAGCTGCATTCGAAGCATCAGGATACATGTCAGAGGAAGAAGAGGAGGTAAATTTTGTCAAGAATCTTGAACGGGGAACTGGACAATTCAAAGGTAAGCTACCGTTCAAATGCTTTTCATGTGGTAGAGTTGGTCACTATGCTGCTAGATGCCCTCATAACAAAGGAAAGATGTAGGAAGAAGGTAATAGAAGCTATTATACCCATGTTAAAAGTGATGACTCATTCAATGGTAGCGAAGATATTAGAAGTCTCATGGCATATGATAAGAAGAATGCAGAAACTGAAGAAGTTACCAAATTAAACGAACAATTGGAGACAGTAACCAGGGTAAGGGAAAAATTGCAGGATATAGTAAAAGATCAGAGCATAACAATTCAGAGTCTTGAATCAAAGATCTTTTCTCTAAAAGAAGATCTTGAAAAATCAAAGGAGCAGAACTTAGAAGCTCTTGAACATGAAGTGATCAAATTGAAGCAACAAGTGGAAGAAGGAAGAAAAGCCGAAGAAGACCTAAGGAACCAGTATCTGAAAAAGGAAGAACAACATCAGGTTGAGGTAAATATCTTAAAAGGTAAATTAGAAGAAAAGGATAAATTGTTGCGATTTCAAGATAGTACTAAGATTTTGGATGACATTCTTGGTAGTCAAATATCCCCTAGTATCAAGACTGGTCTTGGCTTTCATGAATCTGTTGAAGGTGAATCCAGTTCACAAGGTGAGGCAAGGAACTCCAAAGAGAAATCTAAAATGATCAACAAGGAGTTGAGAAGTCATCCCCATCAACAATCAAGGAACGAGACTTTTACTCCTCCACTGAATAACGTTGAATGCTATGTATGTCATAACCTTGGACATGTTGCAGCCAGATGTAGAAGTAGAATGGTTCAAGATCATCACAAAAGATCATCACATCCCAGGTACTTTAGAGGATATTGCTTTGCCTGCAATGCATATGGACACAAAGCAATTGATTGCAACAGAAGGAACATGGAATATGTAAGATGTTATTCATGCAACAAACTTGGACATAAAGCAAGGGAATGCAAGAGCAAATTTCAAAGTTCAAAACAAAAGGACCGTACATCATCATAGTTTCAGAAGACAAAATTAGAGACAGAAAGGTGTGACATAACTTAGTTAGCTGACATAACAAACACAGGGGATACTGAAAGTGAAGAAATTCAGTATTCCATCTTGCATACATTGATATAATGAAGATAAGTCACGTATATACGCGAGTTACAGGCTGCAGAGTCGCGTATATGGAGATCAGGAGAAAGGGCAGCAGAACAGACTCAGGGAAAGGTTCGGTCATGATAAGAGATGGTTGGCACTGGCTCAGGGGGAGCATATACTTCAAACAATGCATTGTTGGCATTATGTTTAGAAGTTTGTGATGATGCTTATGTAGCTAAATGATACATCCTATTGGTTGATCAAAGGAAGGGTATTGCAGGTTTAGATGTTGATGCTTATGGTGTAGAACATATATGATGAATGATAGTCATGATTTTGAATGAAGTGTTGGTCCTAAATCTTTCATTTGCTCAGGGGGAGCATGGATGGATTGATACATCTTAACATATACAAAGAGGGAGCTCATTCAGAGATTTCAGCAGGTACTTAGGGGGAGTATGGACAGCAGAAGGTATACCAAGGAAGAAAATATCTTGGTCCGCCCTTTGCCCTTGATGTCAAAGGGGGAGAGTGACTTGGTGTGGTGGTTGCCATCAAGTCCAAAGGGGGAGATTGTTGGCATTATGATTCAGGTGTTGTCCTTGATGGAAACTCACTCAGAGGAATGATACAAGTGATGGCAACTCACTCAGAGGACAGATCATAGTGCAGCAGGTAAATAAAGAGATATACGCAGGTTGACAGTGAAGAAAGTGCATATATACGCGGGTTAGCGAAGCAGAAGGAGCATACGCGTATACACGCGGGTTAATAAGAGTAAAGGCGCGTACATGTTGGAAATCATGGTTTTGGTGTTGTATTTGGTCCATAGTATTTGGTCCAAAGTGACGACCCCAAGTATTGGGTTCATGGTATTGTTTCTACATGGTTTTGGACCATGGTATTGAGAGAAGCCTAACCTATATAAGGAGAAGATCATTAGGGAAAAATCAGGGAGCAAGGAATGACTGTCTGACGAAGTGCAAAGATCTAGTGTTGCTGGTTGTCGGTTTATGCTGCTTGGATTGGGTTGATATAACAGCGAAGGTACAAGTAATTATCTTTAGATCTGTACACGGGTTGTATGAGGTGAAATCGCGTATACACGCGGTTTTGGTATAGTGAAGTAGCGTATGCATTATGAGATTTGGTATTTCAGGTTGCTGTTGATTCTACTGGTTGCTGCAGAAGTTCTGGGCTCTGGTTTGCGTTCTGTGTTTTTGATGACAGGGTTTCAGTGATTCAATATTGGGTGATTTAAGAGATTTATGATGCAAGTATAAGTGGATGATTTCATTGCAGCAGTGATTGTTTTGTACTTATGGATCTAGTCTGAAAATTGATGAAACGTGGTCCCTGGAAGGAAAAGAAGGTTGTAGCCTTCTGTAGGCCAGCACCTACGTACTAGTATCTTGGCTAGTACAAGAGCTTAGGGGGTTGTAGCTCCCTTCCAGAAGTAACTAGAAAACGAGAGAGGGTTGTAGCCCTCTGTAGGTTGTAGCCTGCGTGCTGGTAAAGGACTGCACCAGTACATTGTAAAAGAAGTTTCTTATTAAATAAAGAAAGAGATGAATTGCAGCAGGTGGTTTTCACCCACATTGGGTTTCCACCTTATATCATGGTGTTCATGTGTGCTTCTTATGTAGTGATGATCTGTACTGTTTTGCTACACATGTTTACTGTTAATGTGGTTAATAATGTTCTGATGCATTTACTGAAGATAAGCTAACTGAATCATAATATTACTGCATATACGCTTGTTGCATTTAACACAGTTGCGTATATACGCGTATATCCTTATCCAAAGTCGCGTATATGAATCTGAGTGTGAAAATGAAAAAGTATCTGATTTGATAATACTGATTCACCCCCCCCCCCCCCTCTCAGTATTATTTCCAACACTTGAATAGTAGCCCAATTGACTAGGTGGAATTTCTTAGAGAAGCCTTGCTTCCTTCTCAAAGAAACTTTCTTATAATCCTTCTAAGAGAAATCAAAATGTATTGGTGGGCTAACAATGATGAAAAATGATACAAAGGAATAATTGATAGAATAAACTTGATAAGGACGATGCAACCAACAGAAGTGAGCCATCTAGTTCTCCGGGATTCCAATTTATTTTGAAGTCTGGAAAGAACACCTACCAAACTTGAGAGGAGTGGGATCTGAGGCAAAATCATGATCCCCAAGTACTTGAAATCTTTCCAGTTATTGGCCTTATTGAAGCCAAACACCATCCCGATCTGGAGTGTCTTCGTTGTCAAAATATTCCAGGTGTAACTTGGATGAATCAACTAACCCTCAAGGATCTTCAAAGAAAATGTCCAAAACAAGTTTGAATCATTTGGCAATGGTATCATCAACAATCTGTGAGTGATTCACACTTTTGATAGGATGGATAAAGCAAAGGCATGGAAGATGGTCAAAGTGACACTCATAATCTAAAGACCTACTCATGGGATCAATAAGCATAATATACAAAAAAGGAGAGAGTAGGCACCCTTGCTTGAGCCCATAAGATGCTTTGAAGAATCTGGTGACTTTTCCATTCATGAGGGGGGGATATCTAGGGAGATCCAATACATAAAGATACCCACTGAATGAAGGTATTGTTGAACCCGAACTTGTGAAGGAATTTTCTTAGAAATATATGTCAAACTCTGTCAAAGGCATTAAGCATGTCAAGTTTTATGGACATTCCCTTGTCCCCCCTTAGTTGACTAGTGATGATAGCTTCCTAAATGAAGATGATGTTGTCAAATATTTGCCTCCCTAGCATAAAACTGCCTTGATTCTCTGAGATAATTGGAGGGATCACCTTGAATATTTCAGTTATACTTTTAGACATGACTTTGTAGGAAGCATTACATAAGGATATAAGATAAAATCCACTGAAAGAGGAAGGTTTTTCCTTTTTTTTGGACCAGATCTATAAAAGATGAATTCACGCCACCTCTACTGCAACAATTCTTTAAAGAATACCCAATCATTCTACATAAGTCCCTCTTCATAATCACCCAAAATCACTGATAAAAGTGAGCAAAAAATCCATCTAGGTCGGGGGATTTATTCAGATGGAAGGAGAAAACGATTTTATGGATTTCTTCTTTAGAAAGAGGGAGTGTAAGCTATCTATTCATATCAGCCATGATTAAATGGGGGATCTACTTTGACATATATATTTTAGCCTCCTCAACAAGTGGATCATTTTGAGTGTAAATATAATTGATATAAATTGTTGTTTCCTCTTTGATTTGCTGAAAATATTCTATATTATTGTCGTTAACCATAATTTCTTGAATATTTTTTTCCTCTCCCAATTTTTGGCTTGCTTGTGAAAGAAATTAGTGTTATAATCTCCTACTTGGAGCCAAGCACTCCTAGATTTTAGCCTTTGATACTCTTCCTCTTCCTTCAACAGAGTATGGTATTTATCAAACAAGGATCTATCTTAATTTAATAGTTCAGCTGAAACTGGATTTGCATCCATGGTATAATTTAGGTGGCCAATCCGTTGTTCCAAATCCTTAATAGCAACATGTCGGGAGGATTGTGAGGATTTTTCCCATGACTTAATACTAGCTTTGAGTCTTTTGATCTTTCTTTCCCATATTCGAATTGGGTTGCCCTCCACTGAGGGAAGCTAATATTGAGCAACAACTTCATGAAATTTGGAAGAATGAATCCACAATGGGTTAAATATGAATGGGGTAGGACCATAATTGAGAGGAGTAGGCGAACCCAAACTAATGGGTCGATAATATGATCAGTTCTAGGGAAGGATAAAAAACTTGATGAAGAGATTACAATGGAAAAAGTCATTTGAGATTAGAAAGCGATCGAGTTTGGAAAAAATATGGTTAGGCCTATGAGATCGGAAGGCTTGATATCCATTAATTTGGAGTGAGAAATAAAGTCTTCCATTTGTTCTTGGTTGGGATCTATGACTAGAGATCCACCTTTTTCTCCTAGATGTGCAAAGTTGTGTTAAAGTTGCCCCTAAAGATACTAAAGGCCCCGAACTCAGAGTCCCTTAATCCTTGGAAGGAGGCCCAATAATCCCATTTTTCATGAAACTGAGCAGGCATATAAATATTTATAACAGAACATACCTAATTTGTGGAGAGATTTAGAAAGGAAGAAATAAGCCAGTGAACATGCTTATGGGAAATTAGCAGCTAGACATAGGACATATCCCATAATGTACAAAGTCTGCTCGATGCTGCTTTGGCACTTACCGTAACGATGCCACAACCATTCCATAATTATTGCTGGAGAGCTACTATTTCTTGTTCTCCCATTTTGGTTTCTTAGAGCAGAGTAACTGAAGATATTTCATTCCTTATTAGAGATTTGACTTCCATTCTTCTGTTTTCTAACCCGAATCCTCTACAATTACAGGAGAGGAATAACATTACTTACTTTTTGATTGAGAAGCCCCTTTGGGAGGGGAAGATCTTGAACTTATTTGTCTTCCTTTGCTAATCAAGTCTCTCGATTAAATGCTTTAAGGGTGGGTTGGTGTCCTAACTCCTTTATTTTTTTGTTTGTTTGATCCTGATCTCTCTGTTAGTTTTCCTTCCAAATCGATGAGTGTGATGTTCTTTCTCCATTTCTCTCTTAGCTTCGAGATTTTCATCAGCTGAAATTGTGAAAGTGGCTCCAGTATTTCCTTCTCTTGGTGAGAGAAAATATTCTTCATCAGCTGAGGAATCATCTTTTAGAGTTTCAGGCTTTTCATTTTTCTTAGGATTTGTCATAGGTTTTGCAACTCCCTGAGAAAGAGGAGGAATACCGGGCTGGACTGAGGTTGGTGGGTCTTCAGTAGGAATCTCCCCTTCTTCATATGAAATTGCTAGGGCATCATACTGGTTACCTAAAGCACCATGATTAGTAGATTTACTTGTCCCTTCACCTCTTGCAACAAATTTATTCTTTGGAGAAGACAAACTAGATCCTTGTTGAGGAGTGGGCCCTTGCTACTAACTAGAGGTGGCTTGCTTCTTTTGGGAACCTTTCCTTCATTTTGCTTGTTGCCATTGGTCCCCATATTCACCTTGTTTTTCTGGTTCTTCAAGATCCTTGGGGAATTTTCTTAAAAAAGTGGCCATAGCCATGATAGATCTTGCATTTGAACGATGGTTGATCATAGTCCACTTCTTGAATGTGCATCCAAGTATCCAAATTGAGATTGACTACAACTGGTAAGCCTTTGTCCATATCTACTTCTACACATATTTTAGAACAGGAAAGAATACCATTGTGAGGCACAACACAATTAATGTATTTCCTTAGGGCATTCCCAATTTTCTTGAAAGTAGCATCATTCCAACAATGGAGGGGAAGAAAGGGCAGTTTCACCCAAACAAGAATGGAGGTGGTAACATCACATTCTAGGTTGAAGTTGGGGTTGCAATATTTTGAGTATATCCCTTGTGTACCCATGAAGTACGGTCCATTGTTAAAGATTAGATCTCGATTTGTTTTTTCTCGAAGTAGAAGGTAAAGAATCCCTTGCCACAAAAGGAGGATGCGACCTCTCCATTGATTAAGTGGTTTCCAATTGTTTTGTATCCATTCATGGATAATTCTTGTTGAGGGATACATACCCATAAACTCTCCAACTAAGCCCAAATCTTCCAACTGAAGAGCACAAAGCATGGCATGAGGAGCCGAGATCTCAACTTTTAGGGTCTCATTAAGGTTTTTAACAAATTGAGAAGAAGGGGCCTTCTATAACTTAAGTCCATTCGAGACCGAGGAGTTGAAGGCAACAATCCTGGTCCAAATGAGAGGGATACACTAGTTGAGTCATTACTAATCCTTAGGCCTAGGCAAGGCCTAGTGGATTTGCAAACCAGAGATTGAAAATCGAATTAGCTAAAAAAGGGCCATCGCAAAGACGAGGAAAAGGGGTTAGCTAGATTAGAGGAAGAAGGACAAAAAAAGGGGCTAACTGGAAGAAACACGTAGAGCCATACAACACAACGAGTGGATAAAGTGCATCAGGAGATCTTAGGGCGGCAGAGCCTCAGAGCCAATCTTTCTCAATGAGGTAGATAAAATTGAATGGGTAAAATAGTTAGAAATAAATAAATGATTTATTAAATTATGTCTAGTTGAAAAGGTAAAATAGTTGGAAATAATTCATAAATAAATGATTTAATAAATTATTTCCATATGAATGGGTGAAATGTTTAGAAATAATTAATAAATAAATGATTTATTAAATTATTTCTATGGGAATAAATAAAATGAGTGAAAATAAATATATTATCTTCACATAAATGGGTAAAATTATGAGAATAACATAAATTTAATGAATTTATGGGTTACTCCCATATAAATGGGTAAATTAATGGAAATATCTTAGGAAAATTGGTTCCTTAGGTTATTACTTTAAGTAAAAGTGGGTTTATATGTGTAAATGCCCTATTGTCATGATGTATTTTGATCAACCTAGTGATCTTAGTTAGGTGATCTCTTCTTGCGTGATAACACCCATTCATGAGGTGAACATGGCCACAATATCCCATTGATACCACCCAATACATGTCCTTATTTGCGCCATTTTTCCTAGAAGAATGAAATAAAAAAGATTGTTGGGAAGATGTTGGAGGTAGGGGTCATTTGTTCAAATTTCATCCCTTACTGATCACCAATTTTCATGCTCTTAAAGAAAAAAGACAATTGGTGCATATATTTAGATTTTCATGATCTCAATAAGTTGACCATCAAAGACAAGTTTCCCATCCCACTTATTGATGATCTCTTAGATGAGATTCATGGTGCCAAATGCTTCACTAAATTGGACCTGCGCCTAGGCTACCATGAAATAAGGACAGAGATAGGAATTCCTAAAACATCTTTTTGCATTCATGGAATCCAATATGAGTTCTTAATGACACCCTTTGGGATTATAATACTACCATGAAATAAGGATGGAGGAAAGCATTCCTAAAACATATTTTTGCAGCCACGAAAATCATAATGACTTCTTAATGGTTCCTTTGGGATTTACAATGCCACATCCACCTTTCAAGGCCTCATGAACAAGAATTTTTTATATTTCCTATATAATTTTGTGTTAGTATATTCTTTGATAATATCTCGATCTCTAACCAAACCTAATAAGTGCATGTGTATAAAAACTTGCAACTCCTCTCTGACAACTAGTTGTTCCTCAATATTATAAATATGCTTTGGGTGTTTCAAACATATAATACTTGGGCCATATGTCAATTAGGAAGGGATTGAATTTATTTCAAATAATATTGTGGCTATGTAGGATTGGCCACTCCCCATGACTTTGAAAAGGTCACTTGGTTTCTTAAGCCTTACTCGCTACTAGAGAAAGTTTGTGAAGAATTGTGGAATAGTTTTTGCTCCCTTGGGGGCACTACTAAAAAGGAATTCCTTTGATGGATTGGGGTTGCTAAACAAACCTTATAAACCTTAAAATATTCCATTTGTACTACACCAATTTTAGCAATGATTTCCTTCATTAAGAGTTTTGATTTGGAATATGATGCTTCAAGCAGAGGTATTGGAGTAGTTTTATAAGAAGGATTCCCCTTAGCCTTCAATGATAAATGTTTATGTGATAAGATTTTGGGAAAATCCATGTTTTAGAAAGAGATGATTTCCACCCTTCATGCTATTGATGCCTTGTTCTCATATCTCATTGGCTGATGTTTCTAGATCAAGTCAAATCATCATAGTTTCAATTATTTTCTGAAACAATAGTTGTCATCCCTAAAGAAGCACAAGTGGGTCATTAAGATGCTTAGATAATTATTATGAGATCATCTATAAAAAAAAATAAAAGAGAATTTGTTGGAAGATGCTTTCTCTTAGAATTAAGAGGAAGAAAATTCTCTATTTCCCTTATCCTTACCTATGCTCAATTGGTTTGTGAAATCCCACCAAGAATGGAGGACCATTGACTATGTAGTTTGACTCATCAATAAGATTCAAGAGGATCCTAATCTACCAAAGGGATACACTTGGTATCAAGATACCTTGAAGAATAAAGGGAACATTTTTTGGTAAGAAATCAAAGTTAAAATTTAGGGTGTTAGAAGAGTTACATTTATCTCCTACCATACATCACTATGGCTTTCATAAAACTTAGGAATTCATTAAGTACTCTTTATTTTGGCAAGGTACGAAAAAATACCTCCAAAATTTTAAACCACATGTGATTACTATCAATGAAACAAGGGGGAGATAATGAAGACTCTTGGGGAACTACAACCACTACCAATACCGACCATTACTTGAATGGATATTTCTATGGATTTTACAATATGCCTCTTGACAATAGGCAATAAATTAGTTATCATGGTTGTTGTTGACCATTTTTCCAAACACCCATTTACACCTTCTAGAGTTCCCCAAGTTTTCATGAATCAAATTTTTAAGTTATGTGGTATACATACTTTCATTATGTCAGATCATAATCCCACATCCACCAAAAAGGTTTTGTAGGAGTTTTTTAAACTCTAGGGCACTCGGTTGAACATCAACATAACCAATAATCCTCAAAATAATGGTCAAATTGAAATGGTTAGCTAGAGATTGGAAACAAATTTGAGATGTTTTGGTTCAAACTAGTAACATTAGTAGGCATAATGCCCACCCCTCATAAAATGGTGGTACAAAGCCACTTATGATGGAATTAACAAAATGACACCATATGAAGCTATCTATCACCTAAAACCTCCTTCAATGGATTCATATTTACTAAGCACATCCAAGGTTCAAGTAGTATATGGCATGCTTCATGCCAAAGAGTCCACTCTTTGCACACTTGAGGATAATATATCGGTGCCTCAAAATCACATGAAGCAACAAGTTGATCAACACTACTTTGAACATTCTTTTGTAGAAGGGGATTTGGTATTTTTTTTCCTTCAACCTTATAGGTACATTTTTCTTAAAGATAAATTCCACTAGAAGCTAGTGCTAAAATTTTGTGGACCTTATGAGATCCTATAGTGCATTGGACAAATTGTATATATATTGGCTCTTTAGTGCACTCCAATAACATTAGTGTTTCATGTGTCTTTGTTTGAAGAAGGTCATTGGGTCAAATTGTTGAGTGTAGTCCAACCTTCCAGAACTTTATGAAGAAGTGATTATTTGGTTCTAATTGGATGCAATATTGGCCACTAGAGAGTGTTAATGACACTAGTGCACCATTCAAGAAGTTTTGATCAAGTGGAAAGATATGCATCCATAAAATGACACTCAAGAAAAAAGAACATTTTGTACACATATGACCTCAAGGACAATATTTCTTTTGAAGGGGGGGCATGTTATGTTCCTACTTTAACCTTCCTACTTTAGGTACTTAATAGTTAGTCAATTTAATGTACAAGACCATGTTCTTTAAATAAGGCCCATTAAATAGTTAGTGGGTAGTTATATAATGTGAAAATGATAGGACCAAAGGTAGTTAGGGCTTTTTCTATTGAGAAGATATATATAGAGCTAGAAAGCTATGGAATGCTTCGTGAAGTTGTCTTATTGTAATTGGATCTATGATCATATGAGGTTTCCCCCTTGAAGAGGCCAATGAGTATTGCTCATGATTTTGGAGATCTTAGTACAATGGTTATAATTCTACTTGTTTAATCTTAATTGCACCTAAATATGCTTTTATACATTTAATTTCTTTGAATCTTGTCAGTATTTGGAAAATATTGCTAGTTAAGTAAATTCTACAAAGGCTATGGTTAAGGCTTTGTGTTCTCTAAAGACAAAAAACTCAACTAGTTAGATTCTATATCTTACTATCACACCCAAAGAGAACAAAAGATAAATTATTTGCTTACAAAGTCTATAAAATTAAAGTATTTTTTATTCTTTTGTATAAGGTACTCTAACATCCCTAATTAACACTACATATTACCCAAGTTGAATGGAATGTAATCTTCTTAGAGCACACATAAAACATTTTTTTTATTGATATGTCATGGATAAGGTAACTATCTTGCAACTTAGGAGGGGTGGCAAAAGTTGGAGGGGTCATTTATGACCTTGGGGGAAACTAGGTCATGTCTATGCATGGAGGCTAGGAATTGAAACAAATAACCAAGCAGAGGCATATGCTCTAATGCAAGGAATCTCCATTGTCATTAGCTTTGGAGCAAGAGACTTATTGTTGATTGGGAATTCAAGGATTATTATTAAGTTACTGACACATGAGGAGCCACCAAAGGACTCTCAACTTGCCTCAATCCTCTCGAGAATAGAAAAACATGCACAAAAATGACCAAAAGTCCCATTCTACTATGCCTTGAGAGAGCATAATTGTAGCACAGATGGTATGGGTAAGGAGGCATCTGGTCTACCACAAGGAATAATTAAGAAAAATGGTATGTTATCTCATTCTTTCATTCCTTGAGCCTACCCCCGCCATCTCCATTTCATAAATATGGCATTTGCAAACCATGAATCATACATTAAGGATAGGAAGGTGCCAAGTGTATGGACTAGAGCTTCGAGTACAAAGCTCCCATGAGGAAACCCCTCTACATTCATTACCAAGATGTGTGAAGGGACATTATTAAGCAATTCCTAGAGGGGTTTGAATGAATGTAGGAAGAAATATGGCATGTTGGGTGTTTATGTCTATCTCTGAGTTATAGCTTGGATGGTATCACTTGAGTTCGATATCTGAAAGGACTATACATTTATGCATATAAGGTTCCAATGTTTTATCTCTTGGGTATGTTTTTGACCGACCTGTCTGAATAGTGCAATATGGTGGATCTATTAATTGAATCACCTTTTTGTATATTTGTATAATGTTGATTGGTTAGGAGTTTAGTATTCTATTTATGTTTTCTATGGAAGGGGGCTAAGCAATCCATTTCCATTCCCTTTCTATGGTTTGGTAATTTTTAATTCTAGTTTCTTGTCATCTAATTTTGGTGTTTTGGGTTTTCTATTTTGTAATTTCTATCTGGTGGAAACCTTTTCTTGCATTTTCTCCTCTAGGGAATTGTGCTTTGGTTTGTAGGGATTTGTGAAATTTTCCTTCGAGCCCCAATTACTAATTAGATAGAAACATCAGTGGAGTTTAGGAATTGCAACTTTAGTCTAGATTTTCCCATAAGTGAAGAGAGTTGGAGTTGGAAATTCTCACGTGGTTTGGTTTTTTCACTCTTGCTCAAATTAGTTCTTCTCAATCTATTTAATAAGGTCATTCCCTTTGTATTTTGGAAAATAATGGATTCCTAAGACTTTAGTGACATATGAAATATTTTGAAGTAACGCGAGGAGTCTTTAAACAATAAGGAAATCTCCCTTAGATCTCTTTTAGGAATAATAGATGTTGGGGCTAAGGTGAAAAAGGTGAAATTTTGGGTAAGAATGGAGAAATAACAAAAAGGTTGGTGGATGCTACACAAAAAAAAGAAGTAGACAAGCATATTGTAGAGATGTTCAACACACCACACAAATGTGCACCAAAAGTAGCAAAGACCACAGCATAACAGAAAGATGAAGTTCTCGACATCACACTCTCCAACAATACAAGTCAATTAATTATGGTCAAGCAGTTGGTAATGATTTGGCGTGTTATGGTCAAGCGTTGGGTTGTGATTTGGAATGAGTGGACATACCATTAAGGTGAGCTAGCTAAATATTCCTAAGAATACGATGCTGGAGATCAAGTTATATAAAGAGTTGCTACCACTTCTTTTATGCCTTTGGATGATTTTCATGCTTGATGTTTTTTTAAATACTTCTTGGTTCTATTTCAATTTCATTTTTCTAATTGTATTTGGGTTTGGATAGATATTATGAAATGAATTGCGATGGTCTGTCATGCCATTTTGATTTTTCCCATCCGAGTGTATGATACCCCTTGTAATCTATATCACTTATCTTTGTTTCTAATACAAAGTATTCAAGGATTCTATGTCAATTTGTTATGGTTCTACTATATATGCATATTGTATAAGGAGTTGGATAAATGAATGAAATACAGTAAGTGCAAATATTTTGGTGAATGTCTTGTGTCGATATTTTGTAGTTGAGGCATAATGCCACTAATAGCATTGGTGTATGAATGAAACTATGTTGCCCTATTTTGCGTCAAATTTATTTTTGTGCTTGATATTGAATTCATGTTGAATGGTTACTTAGATGATTATGCAATGTTTTTACACTTCACCGATGTGCATTGTAGTTCATTAGGAATATTATAACAAGCTATGTGCAGGATTTTGAGTGTAATTCCTTTTAAATGGTTATATCTGTGACATATCATGAATACCATAGTTTAAGGTGCATCATTTGGAACCAAAGTCATCTTTGTTTCCCATTTCCCCAACAAAATATTCAAAGGTTCTTGCAAACCCATCAACATACCTTGGGTGAGACCTCAATTTTTTGCAAGTGTTGAAAAATGTTGGTTTCTGAGGGGGTTTTTTGGATTAAGTTTGAACACTTAGTCACCCATGTGTGCCAACAAATGGTTATGTTATTGGGACCTTGATGTCTGTGTTGAAGAGGGGACGTGGAGACTAATGAAATAAGTGATATAACAATGGTTAGAGAATAAACAACATGATTTTGTGACAATACAATTAAGGAATCTGCGTCTCAATCTAGAGGAATGGATATAGAGTATATTTTTACTAACTTTCAAGAGATTTCCTTTGCTGAGTTTCCTATTATTCTGTGGGAGTGGTTGAAGAGACAGGAAAAGCGATGAGGACTTGTTGAAGGCTCGATATGTCAATGCCCCAACATTGGGGATAACCACCTGATCGGGAAGTTCTTTTTCTGTTAGGCTTGCTCGATCAAGCTGACTTTTCCCTTAGATTGCCTAACCAACCTTAGGATGAGGGAGAGGCATAAGAGCGAGGAAGTTAGATTTCTTAACCAACCTTAGGACGAGGGAGAAGCATATTTCTTATTTCTCTCCTCTCCCTTTTGGTCGAGCCACCTAAAGGTCCTATTATTGCCATAAAGAAAAGAAAAGCTAAGTAGCTTGGTTGTTTGACTCATTCCCTCCTCTCCTTATTAGTCGAGTCACTAATGTACCTAATTGATGGTGAAATGGTGGTAGTTATATA
>APFE030381698.1:136384-147448 GCA_000404065.3 Pinus taeda | reverse complement strand
TATATATTACTAGCTATCTATTTCCCGGGATTTAACTTATCCTTATATGTGTGATTGAAAGATTCTTAATATGCTAAATAATATAGATCATCTAGCGATTGAAGAAGTAAGTGTAAGAAAGATAATTAATTTGATTAAATAGCTAATCAAATTAATTGTTATACATATCGCATATAAGATTTCATAGTTTTCACAATGCATTCAAAGATAACAACTTCATACTCTTCAATAATGAATAAGCATTCAACTGCATATAAGATCATACATAGCAAAACAGTAAAGAAAAGGTGTAACTATTAATTAGATATAAACATAGCAATAACAAGAAGATAATAGTACCCAATATATCAGTGCTATGCTCATAAGAAAAATAGTCTTGGTTCAACCTTCCTATTAAGATAATTCAAAAGGTACAATAGTGCAACTCTCTTAAGTCTTCTTACAAAAATTCAGAACCCCTTTCTAAAAGACATGAAAGGGTATTTGTAATAAAAGGATTAACTGTAAAAATAGAAAATACTTGAAATGTTGAGGAGGTTCAAACAAACCATCCTTAAAATAAAACTAAAAGATAAAACTAGGGTCTATTGGAACAAACCATCTAGAATAAGAAGTCTATTGTTCTTTCATTTGCCGTCTGAGTTTATAAATATCTATTGTGGGCTTTAATTGAGGAGGATGAGTTGGGTTTAATCGCATCTGTCTCGCATAAACAACATTGGAGAGCGTTGGGATCATATGGGCGGTTGTATTGGTTAAGCACCGTAACATAAGCCATTGGATATGTGGTTTGACCAAGTGTTATTAATAATGCTCAGAAGTTAACTTGGATAACTTTTTGATGTTATCTGCCTTCGTCTTGGACCAATCCTGCTAGTGTTTCATTAGTGTTTTGACATCGGGAAATGCATCTATAGGGCATTCTTGAATCAAATTGGTGTTGAAAATATTCTCATGAAAGGTTTCGATAAGGTTGTTTGACATCCCTTGCACTAAAGATGGCTACCTCTGCCTATTTCATTTTCATATCCCAGTCCCGAAAAAGGATTTCCTTCTGTGAATCATGAATCCTTGGAGGATCGACTGCTATGTCATCTACACTGTCCTACTAGGAAATATAGTCATAAATATTTTCTTCAATGTCATCGAAATATGTCCTCATATCAGACCACTGATTCATCAGTGAATCACTTGTCTTACACAGATCAATGATTGTTGTTAACTTCTAGCATAAAACAAATTGTTGTTGAGCCAAGAGAGTGTTAAGTTCCCTTGCTTCTTTCTTGAAATATTCAAGCTTAGGATTACCTTTGATTTGATCAATCCTGAGCTGGAGTTGTTGCAATTGATCATTTTTGCTTTCAATTTCAACTTCATGCTGAAGCTTCATCGCATCAAATCTTTTCTACAGTTGAGTTACCTGTGCATGCCATCCCTCATAAATACTCTATTTTGCACTAAGTAATGCTTGTTCTAATTGAAGGATTTTTTCATCCTTCTCCTTGATCAAGTACTATACTTCTAAGGCTTTATCCACAGTGGTTGTAGCTTATGCTCCTATGAACTGCGATAGCCTTGTTAGATCATTGTCATGGTCAGTTTGTGGATCCTTCCAAACAATATCCAATGGTATGTTTCCTGGAACTAAGGCCTGGGGTTGTTCAGTTCTTTTCCTCTTCCTCTGATTGCTCATGACAACCCTATGCTTTGGACTATAAAATACATATAAGGGAGGGATTTATTCTATCTTGAACACAAATTTGGATGCAGGGTGAGCTGAAATGATTTATAGGTCATAAGTGTTGACTGCTTTATCTGAAGACTCAATAGTGAGTGGGACCTTCTTTGTAATTTCAGGAGTCTTAAGAGTTTCCTTTGGTGATTAGGTCTATGTTTCCTTTGATGTTATATTAACAATTTTATCAAATTGTTCCCATACTTTGTCTAGCTTGCTAGTAGATAGTGACTCCTCAGTTTGTTGTGTCGATGCTACACTTTCTTTATTTCCTTGATTGACCTCAGTATCTTTTGAAACCTGGGTTGTAACCTGTTCCTATTGCGAAATCCCCAATATATCTAGGGGGAGATTCTCCAACCTTGAACTCCTGTATTCTCTAAACTTTATTAACTCTTACGATTTCAGGTAAGCTTTGACTAACACTTTTACTTGTTGATAGTCTCAGGCTGTTTCAAATAGGTCAACAAAATCATTAGGCTCATGCTGAAATTGTTGAACATTGACCCGAGCTATGAAATTCTGGGCTATCTTGGCTGGATCATACTACCTGGGCTGAACAGCGGGAAATTTCATATACAATATATTATCAATTTCAAGCGTTACATGGCTGAAATTCTCTAAAGTAAGAACCCTACAATGAATAGGAAAAGATGACGAGATAGATTTTTTGGCTTCCTTAAGGGATTTAGTTAAGCCATTCCCCACAATTTGATAGGCGACTTCTCAGGCTAGGAGTTTGTCAGATACATAGAGAGGGATGACATGAGGGGTTGCTAAGCTTCCATAAATTCTCACATAGGTGAATAATTCCTCTCCAAACCATTTGCCTATAACTGTAAGGTCATCCAAAGCTTCTCTTGAAAACCTAGGAGGTCTTTCATAAAAAATGACTTGGTACAAGGGTGACATCATTCCATGAGAGATTTTGTAAAAATGGGGCTGGTAATTGGACTCCCAAAGGATTTTATGGTAAATGTGGATCAGGGTAGGGTCTTCAAGGGTCCATTTCCATCCCAGAGATGGAAAATCATAGGTGAAATACATTGCGTCCATAATATAAGCACTCATGTAGAATGGGAGGATGGTCTTGGTAGTAATATTGTGCTTGCTTCGGTAGGCTAGAATATGGGGGACTGTATTGTTTGAATAGTATAGTGGTCCAATCCATAATATAGGTGTCAGAGGCAGCCTCCATTAGGGGAACCCATTCTATTGTGAACTTGTTGGTTGTGGAGCTTGATTATCTTCTTTATTCAGAGGTATCACTGCATTGGACCCTAATTCATAATGGGGTGGTAATGTCACTTGTTTGTTCGCCACTAGGGGGGTGATGATAATTTTTATGAGCCCCATCCCCTAATAGGGGTTCAGGGGCAACGCCCCTGAAGCTAAAAATATATGTAAAATTGCCTTGTAAAATATTGTAATTTTGTAGTCAATCTGAGCCGTTCATTAGGCGAATGATCTAACAGTAGAAGCTATGTTTAATTTAGGGTTTTTTTCCCTAGAAGGCAACCCTTTGCTATATATGAGGGAATTGTATTACGACTATGTATATGTGTATTCTGACAAGAAAGAGAGAAGAGATTGTGTGAGAGGGAAGAGGGAATTACAGCGGATCTATTGTAGGTTGTATCTCTTCATTTTGCTAGATAATATAAAAGGAAGGGCTGGTTATTTCTCCATGGACATAGCCCAAATTGGGTGAACCACATATATCTATGTCTCTCTTGTTTTATGCATTTTCCATGTTTATGTTTCTGCAATATTTTATGTGTTCCATTGCTCTGTAATATATAATTTTCTAACAAATGGTATCAAAGACGAAAGTCTATTTGGTTGATAAAGTCAGAGGAGAGAAGGGTTCCTAGTTCGAGTTGGAGCAATGGAAAAAGATGGTAGGTTTAGGGTTAAAAATTTTAACGGCCAAAACTACTAGCTGCGGAAGATGCAGATGGAAGATTATCTGCAGTAGAAATATTTGTACCTACCATTGAGAGGAAAGACAAAGAAGCCGACGAGTATGACAGACACATAACGGGATATTCTTGACAGAAAGGCACTTGGAACAATATGGTTGTGCCTAGCGGCGTCGATAGCCTTTAATATTTCAAAGAAAACAACAAAAGTGGTTTTAATGTCGGCATTGGCCAAATTATATGAAAAACCCTCAGCCTCAAATAAGGTATTTATTATGAAGTGTTTATTTAATATGACGATGTTAGAAGGTGGATTTGTTATTGATCATTTAAATGAATTTAATATGGTTACCAACCAATTAAGTTCTGTATGGATAAATTTTGATGATGAAGTTAGGGCTCTATTATTTTAGTGCTCATTAACAGAAAGTTGGAATGGTTTAGTTATGGCCATTAGTAACTCTGTCTCTGGATCTAGTAATTTAAAATTTGATGATGTTGTTGGTGCAATCCTTAGTGAGGAAATGTGAAAGAAAAACTTTGATGAGACATTAGGTAATGCTTTGACTACAGAGACTAGGGGAAGAAAAATGGAAAGAGGAAAGAGCCAAGGATTTTGTAGTAAGTCAAGGAAAGGCAATTCCAAGTCCAGATCGGGGATAGTGTGTTGGAAATGAGGGAAGAAAGGACACCTAAAGAAAGATTGTAAGTCTCAGAAGGGAAAAGAAGGAGATGCACAATAAGAAAACAATCATGAAGAAAATGTGACAAGTGGCATGTTGCAAGATGCTTTGATTCTTTCATTAGAAAATATTATTGATGCCTGGGTGGTAGATTTAGGGGCCTCATTCCATGCCACACCTGATAGGAAAGATTTTCATGATTATGTTCAAGGAAATTTTGGACAGGTTCGTTTGAGTGATGATAACGCCTGTAAAATCATTGGAAAGGGTAATTTTTTCATAAAACAACAGAATGGAAACCAATGGCTATTGAAGGAGGTAAGGCATGTTCCAGATTTGAAGAAAAATCTAATGTTAGCTCCCTATAATACTAATAATTCCCCCATTACTATTGTCGTTGTATCCCTTATTGTTATTGTTGTGCCCCTATTGTCCCCATATTGTTATTATGTGCCCTATAGAATCCCACTATTGTTATTTTTGTTCCCTTATATTATTATTGTTAGGTCGGATTTGGTTATATTGTGACCCCTTAGACTCCTATATATAGAAATGAGGTTTTGTCATTTGTATCATCAAAGAATTGTTCATTTGTGTAATGTAAAGGAGGTTTCACCCTCGAAGATGCTTATTTCTAAGGCATTGATCTATCTTTTCTATATTATTGTGAGCTGGTTCATAACATTTGGTATCAGAGCTTTGGATTCTAGGGTTTCGCTGCTCCAAACATGTCATCGTAGCATTTTCGCTATAACTTTTTCGCTACGAAGTCTCAAAAGACAAAGCAAAAACACATTTGAGATGGAATCGGTCTGAACCTTGGGCCCGAATTCCAAATATTTTCTCACTATATTTTTGGATATATAATCTGAGGAAGTTAGGGTTTTTGCAGACCCCCAAACTTTCCTGTTGGGTGCGGAATCCCCCAAGGAATTTTTGGGGGTTAAAGCCAATATTTTAGTCAAAAGATGTAAATATGAGGTAAAGAATCCACAATTTGTGGGCGCGAAGCGCGAAGTTTGTACATGAGTCATAGGGTTGTCCACCCTTAATTTTGTAATGTAATGTTGGGTTTAGAGATCTACCCATGGTTTGCAGTGTAGAAATTTCCCACCGTAGATCACCTGGTAATAAAATGTACTAAAGCAAAACAATTGATCTACTTCTACAAACAATTGAGCGGAAGCTTAATCAAACATAAGCAACATCATGCATGAAAAAATATAACTGGGAATGAGAAGTAGTCAACCATAAGACAGAAGATATATCATTGGGGAAGGCACTAGCCTAAAACCCCAACTCTGTATTATCATGCAAGTCGAAATCTTGTTCAAGTTACAAAAAGAATTAGCTCTCAAGCTATCCTGATCTCTTTGCACTCAAACAATACTGCTCACAGACTCAATAGACATAGAATATAAGCCCTCCAAGCCTCCTATTTCCTTGCGCAGTTTTGATTGGGGTCCAATGATATCACATGTGTGAATTGGCCTCATCACACTCACTGTAACATTAGGTCCAACTGCGCAATCCATAAGGAATAATATTCCTTCTGCATGCAAGGAATATCCTAGCAATTGATAGTACACTGTCCCTCCATCTGATCTCAATTGTGTCTCTGACTGAACTAACATGCATGAGTTATCCATGAGAGAATACTCAGTTATCTGAATTAGAGTAGTTACATGCATGCAAGCATTAACTAACTGAACTCTCATTAATTTAACAAATTGTTAAATTAATCTAACTGGACTTGACTAAGTTAAACTAGGTCAACTAATTACAACTCAATATTACAACTCATCCTTATCTCTTTAACTAAAGGTTGAATTCCTCAATTAATGGAGAAACTGTTGCATGTCCTCACATAGACTTCAAGTTTGATTTTCCTTAACTAGTTAACTCAAGATGAATTAGTTAATTAATTTTCAAACCATTGTTGATATCAAATTTGAATTTTACTTCCTATGTTTAGTCCAGGGACTGACTAAAATAGGAATCCATCCTTAACTGCTAAAAATAGAACTTCTATTTTTAGCAATTCCATTTTTCATTCCCTATGGCCCAATCCACCACTGGTACCCAAATTGCTATTTTTAGCAGTGCTATTTTTATCACTTCTATTTTAGCAATTTCTTGTTGCCATTTTTCAACACTCCCTCTCAACAAGAAAGGCTTCAACTCGAACCCGATCCTATAACTCTGGAATGTTCTGCATGCAACACTTCTACTAAGTGTGGTTGCTCCAACAACTCTCGGAACAAAAAAACTCCCCACTGACCTCTTTGTTGGGCGAGAAACATACTCTGATGCTAAATCTCTACCTGCTGCTAATAAGTGCTCCCTTTCTAACCTCTGAACTACTGCAACACTCCATGCATCTCGCACCTTTGCAGCCTCCTAGCTCTACACAGTCCCAGGACTCCTCCACTGTAGCTCTCTCTATCACTCCATCCGCATATATCTCTACCCAATCAGTCAGTCCTACTACTCCTCATTGGGGCTCCCGTAGCAAAGTCGAATCAAAGAGGTTGGGTTCCTCAAGGATCTTGCCCCTCCTCCTTGGGACGATCACTCCACATTGCCCCACCTCCCACCTGGAGGTATGGCTACATGTGATCCCTCTGCCTGTGAGAAACCTCAGGCAACAAACCTTGCCTTGTGTTTCTCAACACTGCCATCAACTGTCTACTTTACCTTGTAAAGCCATAGGGAGCTAACCACTGACTTGTCCCCAGGTCTAGGGACAATATCCCACACACTATCATGTATGATAGAATCGTACTCTTCTACCATTGCATCAACCCAGACTGGTTGCTGCACTGCCTCCTGAAAAGAAGAAGGTTCGGTCGCTACACACTCCCCAACCAGGGCCATGTAGCCAGTGTATCTCTTGGGAGATCTCCTCTATCTGTGATGAGAGGATGGCTGCCCCACATTCTCTCTCGCATCTTGCATCAATCTGTCAGCTTCCTACGAGTGTTTCCGCCTGTCTCTAGAAGACTCTCTAGAAGTGGTGGTCTCCACTACTAGATCCTCTGCATGTTGTTGATCCACATCATTAGGAGGCTCCTCCTCCTTTGGAACTAAAATTTCTTCATCACCATGCAACTTTAGCTCCCTCTCAAGTGACACTTGCATGAATCTCTGCTCGTCGAACTTCAGATCCTTGCGCACTACGATCCTCTGACTGGCAGGAAGAAACACACGATAGTCGTGGGGTGTATCTCTGTACCCCACAAGTATCCCCAACTCAACTGTTGGGTCTAGCTTCTTCCGAGCATCTTTGGTCACATGACAGAAAACTGGTGATCCAAAGATGCGGAAGTGACTCACATTTAGTCGCTTCCTTGAAAAAGCCTCCATAGGTGTCTTCATCCCCAAAATACAATGAGGACTTTTGTTCTGAAGATACACTGATGTATTGCATGCCTCAACCCACAGATGAAGTGGTAGGCTTTGGTCATGCAACATCGCTTGAGTTGCTCCCATAATAGATCTGTTCTTCCTTTTGGCCACCCCATTCTGTTGTGGGTTATGAGGTGCCGTCAGTTCCCGTTTAATTCCTTTTGCAACACAGAAGTCTTTAAACTGCTGGGAAACATACTCTCCACCATTATTGCTACACAAGGCTTTTACTTTGTTCCTAGATACTTTCTCTACCGAGGCTTTAAACTCACAAAACCTCAAGAAGGTTTGATCCTTCTTTTGCATAAAGTAGATCTAGCATCTATGAGAAAAATCATCAATGAAAATAACATAGTACCTCTGTTTAGCGGTGGAGGCTGTAGAGAATGGTCCACATACATCTGAGTGAACTCGCTCCAAGATTGCTCCAACTCTACTATCCCGATCCTGAAAGGAATCTTTTACATACTTACCCAGGGTGCATCCTTTGCATGTGTCTGTTTGCTCTAGTTTTCCATTGGGCAAGCTGGTAAATTTGTTGCATGATTTTCAAGGTCCCGTGATACAAGTGGCCCAGTCTCCTATGCCATAGCTCGCCAACATCTTGGCTTTGCACCACCTCTGCTTTGGAAATCAGTGCAACACTGTCATCTACCTCCAGCTTGTAGAGATTCTTTACTTGAATCCTTATTCGCTTGGTCTGTCCGGTGCCGATATGCCTCATGAACACTTTTCCTTTACTAAAGACTACATCATAGCCTTTATCTTCTAGCATAGCAAGGGAAACGAGATTCTTTTTCAAACCTGGTACATATTTAACAACAGATAAGGTGAGAGGAGCACCATGCCCCCTCTGAAACACACCTGTACCTTCACCCGAGACACAATATTTTCCATCATCGCCTATCTCGATCCACATCTGGAGATCCTTCTCCTCCAATGTACTGAAAATATTCTTGTCACCCGACATGTGGAAAGAAGCTCTACTATCCAGGTACCAAACACATCCCACCGTGGATGAAACCATGCATGCAATAAGCGAGAAATCCAGCTCAAATTGTGAAGCTAGTGCATCACCATCAGATCCCTTAGAGGAGCCTTTCTTGGATTTATTCTATGGACAATTCATAGCATAATGGCCCACTTCATGACAATGAAAGCATCCACCTTCGACTTGTCAACCTTCTTCCCACCATGAGAAGAATTGGTTTAGGATGCCTTCCCTTTCCCTTTCTTAGATTTACTCGCTAAAGCTAGATTTTCTTCATCATCTTGTTTTGATAAAGATCCATCCCTAGTGCTCCACCTTATCTCCTCCTACATTAGGTCCGACCAAATTCATTCCCAATATGGCAGTTTCTCTCTTCCATTAACTGATTCCTAGTAGCTATGCCAGCTCTTTAGAAGATCGAGGAGTGCTAGACTCACCATGTTGTCATTAGCAGTCACGACCCCTACACTTGCAAGCTCATCCCTATAGGTGGTGAGCTTGTTTAGTAATGTAGAGATTGTGTCACCCTTTTCGCACTTGATCTTGCGAAGTTTGTCCTTCAGCGCCAACTTCCTCTAATCGCTGCTATTCCGATAAAGATCTTTCAATGTTTTCCACATCGAAAACGAAGTCTCCTTCCCATGGAGGCTTGAGACAATGTGATCTCGAACTCCCTCTAGGAGGATTCTCCTTGATCTAGCCACACACTTTTTCCATTCCACCAGTTGAATAGCATCGGTCGGCTTTTAGACTTCTTGATCAATGAAGTCCTTGAGACAGTTATCTTCTAATACTGCCTCCATGCGATCCTTCCAGGCTATATAATTCAAATTGCCATCAAGGGCATATTCAAGTCTTAAACCACTGAATGCCATCGGTGAAATATATGTGATAAGAACTCAATTCAATATCTAGAAATCAAACTTCGAACTTCTCCTGCTTGTATACTGTTCTTCCTTGATCACCTTTGCTCTGATACCATGTAGAAATTTCCCACTATAGATCACCTGGTAATGCAATGCACTAAAGAAAAACACTTGATCTACTTCTATAAACAATTGAGCGGAAGCTTAATTGAACATGAGCAACATCAAGCATGAACAAATATAGCTAAGAATGAGAAGTAACCAACCATAACACAGAAGATATATCACTAGGGAAAGCACCATCATAAAACCCCAACTCTGTATTATCATAGAAGTCAAAATCTTGTTCAAGTTACAAAAAGAATTAACTCTCAAGCTATCCTGATCTCTCTGCACTTAAAGAATACAACTCACAGACTCAATAGACATAGAATATATCTTCCTCAAGCCCTCCAAGCCTCCTATTTCCTTGTGCAGTTTTGATTGGGGTCCAAGGATATCACGTGTGAATTGGCCACATCACACTCACTATAACCTCAGGTCCAACTGCGCAATCCATAAGGAATAATATTCCTTTTGCATGCAAGGAATATTCACTAAGGAATATCCTAGCAATTGATAGTACACTGTCCCTCCATCTGATGTCAACTGGGTCTCTAACTAAACTAACATGCATGAGTTATCCATGAGTGAATACTCAGTTATTTGAATTATAGTAGTTACATGCATGCAAGCATTAACTAATTGAACTCTCATTAATTTAACAAACTGTTTAATTAATCTAACTGGACTTGACTAAGTTAAACTAAGTCAACTCATTACAACTCAATATTACAACTCATCCTTATCTCTTTAACTGAGGGTTAAATTCCTCAATTAATGGAGAGACTGTTGCATGTCCTCACATAGAATTCAAGTTTGATTTTCCTTATTGTTAAATAGGTAAATCCCCTCTATGGATAGAGGCGATCCCACTAGCCCAAAATGGGTCTAGCAACAATCAATTCACGCTACTATGCAAGTTCCTAGTTGTATACTAAAAGGTGGATTACGAAGACCAACCTGGAATCCAACACAAATGTCGAAGTAGAGTTGACCCTCCGGCTCCCTTGCTTCAGCAGGTCACAATCCTAGTGATCCTCGCGAACGGACACCTGCACATGTAAAGACCGAGACAACTACAAGCATAAAATCCACCAAAGTACAACTATATTTCAGTCAGAAAGGAAATAAATAAAACATCATAATAGGCGATGAGATTGGAACCATAATAGCAGTCGTTTATTAATGAATAATAGGCAGAGAAAGATACAACCAAGGTTCTGACGTTGAACCTATTCTCTGGCTGGGCGAGCAGCTATGTATGCCTTGCAATAGACCTTCTCTCTCTCAGGATTCTGGCAGCATAACCTCCCTATGCTTCAAGACTTTTACTATCACTCCAGACAAGCATAATCAC
>APFE030381698.1:121759-133118 GCA_000404065.3 Pinus taeda | reverse complement strand
GGAGGCATAAGACTAACCGATGCTCCCTTCATCTAACACAGTGCCAGGCAGCGCCATATGGGAGGCATAGGTGGTGACCCCAGAAAGGCACATGGGATGGAAGGGGAGGGGTAGTCAAACGACTCCAATCGAAGGAAACGACCGAACTACTTGGTGGGGGAACCATATGGTTGCCCCCCTGCTCGGAAGGAACCGAATCGGAATTCTCTGGAGAGGCTGGGATGGGAAAACCATTATCAAGCTCAGGAGAATTTGATGAGACAAGAAGAACATGGGAATTTTGCTCTTCCGAAACAGAGTGGTCGACAGGAGGTGAACTCCAGTCGACACTCTTTCCGACCAATGGTTGGTCTGGAACAGGCTGGGCACAGCCAGGTTCAGGAAGAGGGGCCTGGACAAGAGAATACTATGAACCAATCTCATTGTCAGGAGGCGAATGATCTGTAGCTACAGAAAGACGTTGATATCCAACGGGGAGTTGGGGCGAGGGAGCTGGGAGACTTTCCAAAACAGTGGAGGATTTATCCATGAGTGGACAAAGGTGAAGGGTATGATTGCCTTCACAAAGTCTGCAAGGGATTCAAATCTTCCCTTTTCCCTTGCCATTCCCAACCGATGAGGTAGCATCGTCGTGAGCCTCAGAGGACGATGAGGGGTGGGCCGGATTGCGAGACCATATTTCTAGTACCCTGGGAATGCCAGGACAATCGTGAAGAATATGGTCCTCCTTGCATAGTCGACAAGGAAACTTAACCTTCCGCAGAGGAGTGGAAGGGGCCCGACCTCAGGTGTAATCGAGGGAGTAACAGTTATGGTTGTAGCCTCTCCCTTAGGAGACTTCTTCTTCTTGTTCTTGTTCTTGTTCTTCTTCTTAGCCACTTGGTTATTCGAATCGAGACTTTCACCAGGCAAAGTACAAGAAGAAGACGTAGAAGTAGGCGTCGAAGGGGAGAGATCCACCTTAGGATCAACATGATGTTGTTCAGGTGGAGGGACTGATGGACTAACAGCCGACATGGCAGGGACCAAAGAGGTTGAAAACAACCAAACAGGCAACCCGACAGTTAACCCTGGAAGGGATAACGTTGCCATATAAGGAGCACCAACATTCCTGAGAGGAGGGAAATGACCAGGATTCCTGTCAGGAGGGGAACTTGGGTTGGTGAAGCCTGGAAAAGTTGCCATGGCAAACAAAAAGAAACCTATTCAAGCTAGCACAAGATTTAACCAGGTGATGTCAACGTGGCCGAATAAATTTTAAGACACTGAACTTGACCTTTTCATTTTTTAAGAGTCGAGAAAAGGACAAAAAGATGACTCTAGTCTCCTTCGAATATTTAATGAGCACGAAGTGAAAAGACGCTCACAGGCACCTTTTCTTTTAAGGAGTCCGAGAAGGATCAAAAGTGACTACTCTGGAGAACTAGGCAAGAGGTTTACCAAACAATCCGTAAAACTACTTATACATCTTAGCAATCAGATGAAAACCAAGGACTTCCCGTACTGCAGTCAATCTTCCCGAATGCTGTGTTCAGTGCATTACGGCTTGTAAGGCGGCAGACTCGGCTTCCTATGGATAAAAGGTTGTAAGGCTATAGGGGTCTCCCAATGTATACGCGACGGTACGTGGGAGCACAATCCGTACTGGTACCTATCGTTTCACCGTGGAGGAATCACCCAACCACTCGACGGTAAGCTACCAGGTTTAAAGACGCCAAAACACATCTCTAACCTAGACCTCTAGAATATTTGCGTTATGTTCCAATGCGTTGTTAGGTTCATTCAGTTTATTTTATAGTTTATCTTCAATTATGTTTCGGTTTTTTGGTCCTACCATATGTGATCTCTCGAAACTTCCTAAATGCAAACTATATGCCAAAATTATATCATTTCATTCAATGAACTCTATCTACAGGAGAGTTGAGATCTTTACACAAACAAAATGATCAACAAAGATCCTAATGCAGCTAATAACAAGAAATGAAAGTGTTTTTCTTTTTCTTTTTAAAAGCAACAAATAACAATAAATGCTAATTAATATAATGCAAAAAGATCTTTTGTTTTTCTTTCTTTTAAGATAGCATAATGCACTTAACAAACCTCAAGAGATATTCATAAGTGTAAACAAACACAATTCACTCAATGGAAATAGAACCAATTCTGAAACATCAAGACGACCTGTCAAAGCAAGGAAAAACACAAAGACTTTCAATGAACCATGTGATCTAAGTTCAGATGAAGTCAAGCAAAATCCAAACAAGCTAGAAGTGAATCACTCAAAGCATAGAATACCAAACTTTCACAACCACTAGATGAGTGCGGAAAACAACCAAAAAGTTGATTGGATTATCAAACCACAACTTCCCATAGAAGGCTCGACCTGCAAAGCCACTAGGTGTTCTAGGGCTAGGATACAAAATCGATAGAAATAAGCAAACAACTGAAGGATAAAAGTAATAACCAGTCACACAAAGGTCTAACACACTTCCAAAAGCTGCAAAAGATATAGAAAAACAAAAATCCGAGTTTAAGGAGCTTTCAACTAACAAACTGGCAAAATTCACAGAGCTGGCGCGACTGTGAATCTGCAACTTGCGCTATTCAGGAATTGGCGCAAGTTCCTGTTGTGCAACATGCGCCAACTGGCGCGACTGTCAAAGGAAAAAACGCACCAACCGTGTTTGATGACCCAAAAAATAAACGAGACAAACCAGGGTCGGGCCAACAGTGCTCAGAAGGATCAAACAGCAAATAACAATTTTAAAACTGACCCAGAAAGCTCATTAACTCAAGCAAGCAAGAGAAAACTAACATGCAAGAAAACTCCAAATAGCTTCTCCCCAGTGGAGTCGCCAAATTGTTAAACAGGTAAATCCCCTCTGCGGACAAAGGCGATCCCACTAGCCCAAAATGGGTCTAGCAACAATCAATTCACACTGCTATGCAAGTTCCTAGTTGTATACTAAAAGGTGGATTACGAAGACCAACCTGGAATGCAACACAAATGTCGAAGTAGAGTTGACCCTCCGGCTCCCTTGCTTCAGCAGGTCACAATCCTAACGATCCTCACGAACGGACACCTGCACATGCAAAGATTGAGACAACTACAAGCATAAAATACACCAAAGTACAACTATATTTCAGTCAGAAAGGAAATAAATCAAACATCATAATAGGTGATGAGATTGGAACCATAATATCAGTCGTTTATTAATGAATAATAGGCAGAGAAAGATACAACCAAGGTTCTGACATTGAACCTATTCTCTGGCTAGGCGAGCAGCTATGTATGCCTTGCAATATACCTTCTCTCTCTCAGGATTCCGACAGCATAACCTCCCTATGCTTCAAGACTCTTACTATCACTCCAGAAAAGCATAATCACAACTAGCATTACTCCAGAACTCCCTTTTCTAATGCATGAGGATAGACTTTTATAAATGGAGAAGGGAGGAAGATTCAATGCACCAGGACGCCCATTGTGGATCGACGTTATCTGCGAAAAGCTACTGAGGATAGATGTCAAGGATAGATGATGACTCTCGACCTCTATCGGATGGATTTTTTCCCTCAAAAGACTTCATGATCTGAAAGGAAAAAACATATGGGTGCACGTTTGCCAAAAATCATTACCAAACTTAGTTGGCACGAGTGTTGTTCTAGGACAGAGCGCCAATGGGCACGCCCCTTTTTGAGGATCTCAGTGATTGGCGCGGATAAGACACTATGTACCTGCACCAATGGAAAAAGGGCACTTTTCAGGGATAATTTGCAGAAGGTGTCTTCAGGGAACATGAAGTACATACTCAGGTGGACATAATGCAAGTGTTTTTAGGCTATGTCACTGTTCACAGGTCCCGGAATGTATCCTCCAATGTACGAAAACAGGGGTAACAGGGACGGTGACCAATGGTGACAAATTACTGTGTAACACTTAACTAATTAACTCAAGGTGAATTAATTAATTAATTTTCAAACTGGTGTTGATATCAAATTCAAATTTTACTTCCTATGTTTAGTCCAGGGACTGACTAAAATAGGAATACATCCTGAACTGCTAAAAATAGAACTTCTATTTTTAGCACTTCCATTTTTCATTCCCTGTTGCCCAATCCAGCACTGGTACCCAAATTGCTATTTTTAGCAATGCTATTTTTAGCACTTCTATTTTTAGCAATTTCTTGTTGCCATTTTTCAACACTCCGTCTCAACATGAAAGGCTTCAACTCGAACCCGATCTTGTAACTCTAGAATGTTCTGCATGCAACACTTCTACCAAGTGTGGGTGCTCCAGCAACTCTCGGAACAAAAAAACTCTCCACTGACCTCTCGATTGGGCTAGAAACATACTTTGATGTTGCAGCTCTACCTGCTCCTGACAAGTGCTCCCTCTCTGACCTCTGAGTTGCTGCAACACTCCATGCATCTCGCACTGTTGTAGCCTCCTAGCTCTACATAGTCCCGGGACTCCTGCACTGTAGATCTCTCTATCGCTCCATCCACATCTATCTCTACCCAATCAGTCAGTACTGCTACTCCTCATCAGGGATCTCGTAGCAAAGTCAAATCAAAGAGGTTGGGTACCTCAAGGATCCTGCCCCTCCTCCTTGGGAAAATCAGTCCACATTGCCACACCTCCTACCTGGAAGTATGGGTGCATGTGATCCCTCTGCCTGTGAGAAACCTTGGGCAACAAACCTTGCCTTGTGTTTCTCAGCACTACCATCAACTGCCTCCTTTACTTGTAAAGCCATCGAGAACTAACCACTAACTTGTCCCTAGGTCTAGGGACAACATCCCACACACTGTTCCGTATGATAGAATCGTACTCTTCTACCATTGCATCAACCTAGACTAGTTGCTGCACTGCCTCCTAAAACGAAGAAGGTTCGATCGCTACACACTCCCCAACCAGAGCCATGTAGCCAATGTATCTCTCGGGAGATATCCTTTGTTTGCGATGAGAGGATGGCTACCCCACATTCTCTCTCGCATCCTGTATCAATCTATCAGCTTCCCACGAGCGTTTTTTCCCATCTCTTGAAGACTCTCCAGCAGTGGTGGTCTCCACTAATAGATCCTCCGCATGTGGCTAATCCACATCATTAGGAGGCTCCTCCTCCTTTGGAACTAAAAATTCCTCATCACCATGCAACATGAGCTCCCTCTCAAGTGACACTTGCATGGATCTCTACTCGTCAAACTTCAGATCCCTGTGCACTATAGTCCTTTAACTGGCAGGCAGAAACACATGATATTTGTGGGGTGTATCTGTGTACCCCACAAGTATCCCCAATTCAGTTGTTGGGTCTAGCTTCTTCCGAGCATCTTTGGTCACATGATAGAAAATTGGTGATCCAAAGATGCAGAAGTGACTCACATCTGGTCGCTTCCCCGAAAAAGCCTCCATAGGTGTCTTCATCCCCAAAATACGATGAGGACTTATGTTTTGAAGATACACAGCTATATTGCATGCCTTAGCCCATAGATGAAGTGGTAGGCTTTGTTCATGCAACATCGCTCAAGATGCTCCCACAATAGATCTATTCTTCCTTTCAGACACCCCATTCTGTTGTGGCTTATGAGGTGCCATCAGTTCCCGTTTAATTCCTTCTACAACACATAAGTCTTTAAACTACTAGGAAACATACTCTCCACCATTGTTGCTACACAAGGCTTTTAGTTTCTTCCTAGTTTATTTCTCTGCCGAGGCTTTAAACTCACAAAACCTCAAGAAGGTTTGATCCTTCTTTTGCATAAAGTAGATCCAGCATCTACAAGAAAAATAATCAATGAAAATAACATAGTACCTTTGTGTAGCGGTGGAGGCTGTAGAGAATGTTCCACAAACATCTGAGTGAACTCACTCAAAGATTGCTCCAACTCTACTATCCCAATCCTGAAAGGAATCTTTTGCATACTTACCCAGGGTGCATCCTTTACATGTGTCTATTTGCTCCAGTTTTCCCTTGGGTAAAGTGGTAGAAATTTGCTGCATGATCTTCAAGGCCCCATGATGCAAGTGGCCCAGTATCCTATGCCATATCTCACCAACATCTTGGCTTTGCACCACCTCTACTTTGGAACTCAGTGCAACACAGTCATCTACCTCCAGCTTGTAGAGATTCTTTACTCGAATCCTTATTTGCTTGGTCTGTCCAGTGCCGAAATGCCTCAGGAACACTTTTCCTTTACTAAAGACTACATCATAGCCTTTATCTTCTAGCATAGCAATATACACAGGATTCTTTTTCAAACCTAGTACATATTTAACAGTAGATAGGGTGAGAGGAGCACCATTCTCCCTTTGAAACACAACTGTACCTTCACCTGAGACACAGTATTTTCCATCATCTCCCATCTTGATCCACATCTAGAGATCCTTCTCCTCCAATGTACTGAAAAGATTCTTGTCACCCGACATGTGGAAAGAAGCTCCATTGTATAGGTACCAAACACATCCCACCATGGATGAAACCATGCATGTGATAAGCGAGAAATCTAGCTCAAATTGTGAAGCTAGTGCATCACCATCAGATCCCTTGGAGGAACCTTTCTTGGATTTCTTCTGTAGACAATTCATAGCATAATGGCCCACTTCATGACAGTGAAAGCATCGCACCTTCGACTTGTCAACCTTCTTCCCACCATGAGAAGATTTGGATTGGGATGCCCTCCCTTTCCCTTTCTTAGTTTTACTCGCTAAAGCTAGATTTTCTTCATCATCTTGTTTTGATGAAGATCCATCCCTGGTGCTCTGCCTTATCTCCTCCTGCATTAGGTCCAACCAAAGTCGTTCTCAATATGGCAGTTTCTCTCTTCCATTAGCCGAGTCCTGGTAGCTATGCCAGCTCTTTGGAAGGCCGAGGAGTGCTAGACTCACCATGTCGTCATCAGCAGTCATGACCCCTACATTTGCAAGCTCATCCCTACAGGTGGTGATCTTGTTCAGGAATGTAGAGATTGTGTTGCCCTTTTCGCACTTGATCTTGCAAAGTTTTTCCGTTAGTGCTAGCTTCCTCTGATTGCTGCTATTCTGATAAAGATCTTTCATTGTTTTCCACATCAAAAACGGAGTCTCCTTCCCATGGAGGCTTGAGACAATATGATCTCGAACTCCCTCCAGGAGGATTCTCCTTGCTCTAGCCACACACTTTTTCCATTCTGCCAGTTGAGTAGCATTGGTCGGCTTTTGGACTTCTTGATCAATGAAGTCCTTGAGACCGTTATCTTCCAATACTACCTCCATGCGATCCTTCCAGGCTATATAATTCGAACTGCCATCAAGGGCATATTCGAGTCTTAAGCCACTAAACATCGTTAGTGAAATAGATGTGATAAGAACTCAATTCAATATCCATAAACCAAACTTCGAACTTCTCCTGCTTGTATACTATTCTTCCTTGATCACCTTTGCTCTGATACCATGTAGAAATTTTCCACTGTAGATCACCTAGTAATGCAATGCATTAAAGCAAAACACTTGATCTACTTCTACAAACAATTGAGCGGAAGCTTAATCGAACATGAGCAACATCAATCATGAACAAATATAATTGAGAATGAGAAGTAATCAACCATAACACAGAAGATATATCACTGGGGAAAGAACCAACCTAAAACCCCAACTCTGTATTATCATACAAGTCAAAATCTTGTTCAAGTTACAAAAAGAATTAGCTCTCAAGCTATCCTGATCTCTCTGCACTCAAACAATACAACTCACAGACTCAATAGACATAGAATATATCTTCCTCAAGCCCTCCAAGCCTCCTATTTCCTTGCATAGTTTTGATTGGGGTCCAATGATATCACATGTGTGAATTGGCCTCATCACACTCATTGTAACCTCAGGTCTAATTGCTCAATCCACAAGGAATAATATTCCTTCTGCATGCAAGGAGTATCCTAGCAATTGATATTACATTGTCCCTCCATATGATCTCAACTGGGTATCTAACTGAACTGACATGCATGAGTTATCCATGAGTGAATACTCAGTTATCTGAATTACAGTAGTTACATGTATACAAGCATTAACTAAATGAACTCTCATTAATTTAACAAACTGTTAAATTAATCTAACTGGTCTTGACTAAGTTAAACTAAGTTAACTAATTACAACTCATCCTTATCTCTTTAACTGAAGGTTAAATTCCTCAATTAATGGAGAAACTGTTGCATGTCTTCACATAGACTTCAAGTTTGATTTTCCTTAACTAATTAACTCAAGATGAATGAATTAATCAATTTTGAAACTGCTGTTGATATCAAATTCGAATTTTACTTCCTATGTTTAGTCTAGGGACTGACTAAAATAGGAATCCATCCTGAACTACTAAAAATAGAACTTCTATTTTTAACACTTCCATTTTTCATTCCCTATTTCCCAAACCAGCACTGGTACCCAAACTGATATTTTTAGCAGTGCTATTTTTAGCAATTTCTTGTTGCCATTTTTCAACATGTGGACCATGGGATTGTATAAATAGAGCGAGGCTCTAAGTTGAAGAAAGAAAAAGGACAAGGGGATCTAAGGATGGAGAATTTAGTCTTGTTTGAAGCGTAGAGTCGAGTCTTTGGGTCGTAGAGTAGGAGAAGGCTCTGCAGCTGAGTGCGCAGAGGCCTAGTAGTCCACAACTGAGTGCACGAACCCCTGCAGTTGAGTGCGCAGGGTGAGTCGAGTCTATAATCGTTGAAGCATAAATGAAGAGAATTTTCACATTAATTATGTGTATCTATTTCTTGTTTTTATGCTTTGATAATATTGGGTATGAATTGCATTTTCATTGTTTATATGGTGCACGAACTTATATGACTATTTTGATTAAGTAAATGTGAGATAAGTATTTGTTTACGCAAAGATAAATAACAATTGCAAGCAGATAAGTAAGATATGTGGTGTAACTTGGGGAAATAGTGCAAATCGTTACCCTACTAGTGTGGAAGCCTCTTAGCCCCTGGTTAGGGTTGTGCAAAAGGCGATCTTAACAGATCACAAAGGTATTGTAGGTCAGAATAGTGTGCAAAGTAACCTGCGCGAAGGTAGGCATAGTTGGACTAAATTGACCCCTCAGACATCTCTAGGGTGTGGAAACTTGTTTCGAGCATCCCCCCATACTGCTTTGGGTGAGACTTCAGTTCGTGCACTGCGGACTGTTGCAGAAAGTGCCAGTAGTGTAGGGATTTGTTTGACTAATTAACTCTAAACCTGGGTCAGGCCCCCTCAAGCCAACAAATGATTCTGTTGCTGGGACCAGAATCTGCATAGAGATGTCTGATGTCATATTGTTGGAATCCAACTAAGAAGGAAATTGAAGGTTGGTTGGATAGGAGGATTTACAAGTTCGCGGCTTAGGAGAACAAGAACCCGTGACTGACAAAAGAAGAGTGGTTAGGCTGCTACTTGTACACAGAGATCCATGAAGTCTTCTTCATGTCTTTTCCTATTGAGCTGTACGAGTGGATCGCGAAGCTAGCAGATAGCCAGGGAAGGTGGAAACTTGACAATCCTATTGTGTGGACCCCAGAGTTAGTGTGAAGGTTGGAAGCATCATAGGATAAAATCGCGCATGCTGTTGATCACTGGCTCGATCGGATTATAGGAGGGTTCATTACTGAGTTCACGGTAGACACTTTAGTCAGCTATAGCGAGGTAGAGTGACGCTTCCTCAAAGGACCGTGAGGTAAGTACGTAAAGTCTTTGAATACTTGGATTAAAATTCTATTGTGTGAAAAGAGGGTTATGCAATTACCTTGATTTTCGTAGTTATGCGAAGCGGAAAAACCTACAGAAACGAAGGAAGTAAGGGACTAGAGAATAGCCCTTTGATTTCACCTCCACGAGGGGATGAGGAAGAGCTCACGAAGGTCTCTCCACGAAGTGTGATCCATTTGATAAGTTAGAGGATTCTGCACATACCACTCCCACCCACACCACCACTAGCTTCACCACCATCACCTCCATCTTCACCTGTACCACCTTTGCCACCACCGCGAGTCAATATGGCAAGCACGATAAAGTTTCCTTTGTTCAAGGGAGTGAGAAATGAGGATCCAGACCAATTTTGGTTTGTCATAAGAGACGTATGGGAAGCGCAGGGAGTTATAGATGACAATATAATGAAAGCGACACTGGTTAGCACCCTGCAGGACTGTGCACTGACTTGGTATATTAAGCACTCTAATGATAATCCAAATGTGGGAATCGCATATATTCAAGCAGCGCTAAAGAAAGAATTTAGTAGGCTGAAGTTTGAAGCACAATCAATCATTGGATTCAAAGAAATCACGAGGCTACTAGGTGAGACTCCTTGGGAGTTGGATCAGAGGTTGAAGTGTATGATTCGCGAAGCTAATATGAATTTGATGGATGGAAAACATCGTGAACTGTTTGTAGTGTTGTTGACACCCCATTTAAGGAGCACGCTATCACAAAAGAAGTTAATGACTTAGGAAGAGGCCTCAGAGATCACGATGAGGCTGCATGAGACCCTGATGGAGGATCCTAACTTGGGAGTTCAGCAGGTCCATGCGTAGTTGAAAAACTTATGCCTTGAGATGTAAAGTCTAAAACAGGACAAAACAGCTTGACCAGAGGTGCGCGAAGAGGTGTGGTGCGTAAAATGTAAGGGTCAGGGTCACGATAAGGACCACTGCCCGGTGTTTGCAAATTACCTCACGGGAGGAGTGTTGAAAATGCAACAAGATGATGGAGCTTAGTGAAAAGAAGTCACCTTCACTAAGTGGGCCCGGAGGCTATTTTTGGCGAAAAGTCTATTTTTAGACTATGTTTATTTTTAGACATATGGATCATGGTCTATGAGTTGCAGGATGCTATTTGTGGATGATTGGTTAGGTTGGTAAAAATAGTTGGACTTCTATTTTTAGACATATGGGCGGAGTTTATTTTTAGACTGTAAGGCAAAAAATAGAACAGTCGAATATTATTAGCTCTTAATAATATTTGGACTATAAACATTATCTTATTCTCTTGGAGCACTTCAGTTCGAGCTACGGATGTGGCACATGCAGCTACCAGAAGGAAATACGTGGTTCTTATGGGTTACTTGAGCTATTGCATGGAGGACTTCAGTTAGGACTTTAGTGATTGAGTTCTATGGAGTTGGATCAGGAGTTGATGGAGTTGTGTTCAGTTTGACTTAGTTGAACTAGTTTTATTTAGTCTAATTGATTAATAGACTATGTGATGAGTGGTGTGAATTAGTTATTAATTAATTCACTAATTATTAACTCATAAAGCAACTGAAGAATACATCAGTTAACTCAATGCATGGACAATTCAGTGGAGACAAGTGTTAGAGGTGAGTGAAAGGGCAAGACAACTGTCAGTTGTGAC
>APFE030381698.1:64498-103709 GCA_000404065.3 Pinus taeda | reverse complement strand
ATAGGATTGGTGAGTTATTTTGCTATAGTATTATCTATAATTCATAAGGTTGATTTTCAATTGTTTAGCTTTACAACTATATGCATTTTATCAGTTGTATTTTAATATTATAAAATGATTATATGTGAAGTAATCAATTATTCATTTATGTTTATATTTGTCAATTGGTTTATTGTTTAAGGAGGATGTTATGTAATTGATGATTTTGTTAAATTTTATATTGATTTTTAAGAGAGGGGGGAATAGGCTATTCTAAGGGGTAAGAGCAAATTATTGTTTTTTTTAATTAATTAATTTTATTGATTTATAGAATTAATTTATGTTTACCAATTTTATTTTTTATATAAATTAATTATTTTAAATAATTTGGTTTGATTGATTTATTAATTTGTTTAATTTTTTTTGATTAATAAATTAAAAGTGTTGATTTAATTACTTTTATTATTTATTATTTATTAATATGTTTATTAATTTGATTAATTAATTGATAAGTTAAAGGGATAAATTAATTACTTAATTTTATTATTCGTTGATTTAATTATTATATTTATTACTTTTATGTAAAATTATCAGCTAATTAACTACTTTCATATCAAGTTGAGAGAATTCTTTGGCGAAAATCACATTAGCATTCTTTTGTCGACGTGTATATTAAATAGGTGAAGTAGAACATCCAATGGCTATATCTCTTGATCAGGTAACGGTTAAATTGCTAAATTTGACCTGGAAATGGTAGGTTTGGACCTAGATTAGGGTAAAACCTATATATAATAAAAAAAGTTACTACGGTTAGTTATCTTCTTATTGAAATAATAAGATAACTATTTAATTAATTAATTAATTAATCCTTATAGGATTGGTGGGTTATTTTGCTATGGCATTATCTATAATTCCTAGGACTTATTTATTATTTGTTAATATAATAACAATATACCCCTAGGAATTATAGATAATACTATAGCAAAATAACTATTTTCCTATAGTATTATCTATAATTCCTTATTATTTGTTAATATAATAACAATATAACCTTAGGAATTATAGATAATACTATAGCAAAATAACTCACCAATCGTATAAGGATTAATTAATTAATTAAATAAATAAATTAAATAGAACTAATTAATCAAATATAAATAAATAAATTAGTAATAAAAAAGAAATAAATTAACAACATATTAACAAATAATAATAATAATTAATAAAATTAACTAATCAATTATTCTATAATTAATTAAATCAAGTAAAGTAGTTAAGTAATTGATAATTTACATAGAAGTAGTAAATATAATAATTAAAACCTAGAATAATAAAATTAAGTAATTAATTTATCCCTTTAACTATCCGATTAATTAATTAATCAATTAATAAATTAATAAACATATTAATAAAGATAAATAATAAATTATTTATTCAACTCTTTTAATTTATTAATAAAAAATTAAACAAATTAAAAATCAATCAAACCAATATTTAATAATTAATTTTATATAAAAATAATTAGTAACATAATATTAATTCCCTTAATTATCAAATTAATAATTAAAAAACAATAATAAGCTCTTACCCCTTAAAATAACCTATTCCCTCCTCTCTTAAAAATCAGTATAAAATTTAACAAACTCTTCTATTACATATCATCCCCTTAAACAATAAATCACTTGACAAATATAAACATAAATTAGTAATTGATTACTTCACATATAATCATTTGATAATATTAAAATACAACTGATAAAATGCATATAGTTGTAAATCTAAACAATTAAAAATTAACTTTAGGAATTATAGATAATACTATAGGAGAATAACTCACCTATCCTATAACGATTAATTAATTAAATAGAACTAATTAATCAAATATAAATAAATACAATAGTCTTAAAATACATAATTAATAGACATATTAACAAATTAAAATAATAAAATTAATTAACAATCTATTCTTTTAATAAATAAATCAATTAAAATAGTTAAGTGATTGGTTATTTTCATAAAAGTAATCATATAATAATTAAATCAACGAAAACCAAATTAAGTATATTTATCCTTTACTTATCAATATTAATTAATTAATCAAATATTAAATTAAATTTAATTAAATTAATAAACTAAAATTAATCAATCAACTATTTTAATTTATTAAAAAAAATAAATCAAACAAATTAAAAATTCAAACAAACCAATTATTTAAAATAATTAATTTTATATAAAAATAAATTTTTAGACATAAATAATTAATCTATATATAATAAATTAATTAATTATTTATTCATCCCTTTAACCTATTTTATACAAATTAATTAATTACCTATCTAACTTTTATTAGTAATTATATTTATATAAATAAATAAATAAAATTAAATAATAATAATAATAATAATACGCCCGATCGGGCTGGCTGAGCTGGCAAGGAGGAACATCATGAAACGGAGGTGCATGATACAGGTTGCAGCAGACGAAGATCACGGCATCAATCCACTGGCAAGTGGAGCGGCCGACAGCGTAGTGGAGTAGGCCAGCTGATAGTTGGAAGGGACGGAAGGACGGTGAACGTATCAGTTCATAATGCTGCAGGCCTCGGGCTTACCCACCGGAATAAATCAGTAAATGATATCGGCATACAGAGGAGTTTTGAGAGTGAAGGGTGGCGACGAGAACAACGCCAAGAGAAGAGTATCCCACCTCAAGCCTGGAGTTCAGGACGACGCTGCAGCCCGAACAGATACCGGAGGGAAGCGGGTGGAGAAGACAGGAAAGGAAAACGAAAGATTGAGGACGAAGAGCAGCCGAAAATTCAGGTGTTTGAGATTTCAGAAGGGGAGAGCGAGGAGCCAGAGGATGAACAGGAGAATGCTACGTGGAAAGGCCGGTGGAAATGTCACCCAGCAGCTGAAATCGACGGAGCAGGAGACGTCCCAGCTCAATCTGCAGGTAGACGCAGGGGAGGCTCCTGAGGAGGGAAGGGACGCAGAGGCAGAGGCGGCCGTCGGCGGAAAGACCTGGCGGAAGGGAGAAGTCGAAGGGGGCGTCAATGCAACCCCAGCTCGGAGGAGGAGGCAGAGCCTGCCATGGGTGATGAGATGCGGCAGACAAGGCAAATAATTGGCAACAGAGTCAGAATAGCTGAGAAGGAGTATAGGGAGAAGTCCAATCCCAAGATCAGGAGAATTATGGAACACTGGGAAGAAGAAGCCATCCAGGCCCAATCTGAAGAAGAGATGGAGGATTGGATTACTCTCATGCCTGACCCTGGTCATACTAGAGGCAGAATGACCCTTTACAAGCAATCTCTTCACTTGTACTGGGTCATGAAAAGGATCATGGAAAAAGCCTTAGAACAGGTAGCCATGGAAATGGCTGAGATGGCCCAGAGCATCCCAAATTTGAAAAAAGAATTAAAGAACATAGTCATAACCCTGCTTATGCAAGATAAAAGACTGGAGGACCTACAACAACAGCTGGAGGCAAGCAGAGTGCTGGTGAAGAAGGAGAAAGCTCAGCAAGCTGATCCAGAAAAACAATGAAAAAAGGCATGTTTCTGTTTTGGATATAGGATCTGTTTCTTTTTGCTTTACTATTAGGCATGCAAAACTTTAATGATTTTATAAATAGGAAGCAATTTATAGCTAGTAATAGGGGGATAGACAAAGGGTATAAATTAAGGAAAGAACAGTTTAAAACATTCTATTTTTGGGCTGCTGTAAAGAATTATCGGTGGTCAAAAAACCCGGTTTCCCTTCGGGGCGGGGTGAGACCACCCTGACTATGTAATGTTTCTTTTATGTGAATAGAAAACGGAACCACCTAGCTTACAAATAATAATAATAATAATAATAAATAATAATTAAAGTAAATAAAAAAAACTAACAGGATAATGGCCGACCTAATTTCTCATATCCTTCCTCAATAACCTGTATATATATACCCTAAAAATAGCTCATGGATACATCATTAAGATCTGAAGAATATCTATTGACGCATCCCCTAATGATGGACTCATTTGGTAGTCTGAAACGTTGGGTTCACAAAACTCTATAACAGGTCATTCCTCCTCTATCTAGAAGAGTATGTTGTTGCTATAGAGGCTAGTAAAGAAATGATTTGGTTACAAAGGTTTTTGGATGAATTGGGTAAGAAGCAAGAGTTGGGTAGGTTATACAGTGACAACCAGAGTGCCATTCATCTTGCAAACAACTCTGCATTTCATTCCAAGACTAAACATATACAATTCAAGTACCATTTCATATGGTCAGTATTGGAAGATGAAGATTTGAAGCTGGAAAAGATACACACTAGCTAGAATCCTGTAGATATGTTAACAAAAGTTGTAACCAGGGAGAAACTGAGATTCTGCTAGACTTCAATTGGTCTTCAAGTATGATGATGAAGATGAGAAACAACCAGGTCCAAAGTGGAGTCATTATCTAACAAATGAAGCAACAATGGATTTGCTATAATCGGTCTTCAAGTGGGAGATTTTTGGGTGTGGAGCTTGATTATCTTCTTTATTCAGAGGTATCACCACATTGGAGTCCATTTTGTAATGGGGTAGAAATGCCACCCATTTGTTCGCCACCGAGGGGTGGGGCGACAATGAATTTTATGAAACCCCCCTGGTGGGGGTTCAAGGGCAACGTCGCTGAAGCTAAAAATAGATGTAACATTTCCTTGTAAAATATTATAATTTCATAGTCAATCTGAGTCATTCATTAGGCGAATGATATGATGGTAGAAGTTATGTTTAATTTAGGGTTTTTTTTTTTCCCTACAAGGAAACCCTTTGCTATATATGAGGGAATTGTATTGTGACTATGTGTATGTGTATTCTGAGCGAGAAAGAGAGAGGAGATTGTGTGAGAGCGAAGAGGGAATTACAATGTATTTGCTGTAGGTTGTATCTCTTCATTTTGCTGGATAATATAAAAGGAAGGACTGGTTGTTTCTCCGTGGACGTAGCCCAAATTGGGTGAACCACGTATATTTGTGTCTCTTTTGTTTTATGCATTTTCTATGTTTATGTTCCTGCAATATTTTATGTGTTCCTTTACCCTATAATATATAATTTTCTAATAGAACTTCTGTGTATTACATTGCCCTAACAGGCTACACATCATAGCAACAACGTGACAATGAGGAACAACAAGGGAGGCTAGAGAATAAATTCCCTTGTCTTCATGTTTGTGCTTGCTCGGCTTGTGCCTCCATTACCTTATTGGGTCTAATTGAATTTCATTTTCTGCGGAAAACATCTAAACAAACTACACATTGTAGATTTTCTATGGCTTTGGCAGATGATACATCCTTCTCAAATCTTCAGCTTTAAATGAATCAATTAGTGTCCTTGTCCTTAGGGTTATGAAGGTTCTATCTGTGATGTTCACATCGTCAATAATCCATTTGACCAAATCCGTGTATGGCATAATTTTTGGCCGAGTCGGAATTCGATGGAGATGGGAATTGGCGATGTTTGCCCAGGTGGTTTATGAAGTCAATGTAGTGTAATTTGGTGTCGTGACTTGTCTCATAACTACTCTAGGTTCTTCTTCTTCAAATAGTTTATATATTGCTTCCCAAGAAGAACACTCAGAGTCTATACTACATTTCGTATCAGAGAACAATGGAGGCATCTTAGTAACCTTTGCAGTAGGTGGAATTGGCTATGGTGGCACTATTGGTTTCTTGTTCTTCTTAGCGGCTCTCGACATTTTGCCTGAGCTCTATTTATTGAGACTAGCCTGTAACAGAGAGAATGTAGAAAATAAGGAGCAAGACTTAGAATTAGAAACTTAAGGTGAGAATGGTGAAATAGCATGAAAACAAGCATTTAACGCAAAATATTGAAACATTAAATGTGATCAATCAAATCATTTACATTATCGAGAACCATTAATACTATTACAATTACTTATAAATGAAAAAGCATGGGTTCACACTCTCTTTGTACAGGTTAGTGCCCTGCTGGATTATTTCACATCGCAAGTTTCTTTGGCACGCATATTTTCTAATTCATGAAATATTCATTTTTTTTCTGATACGCGATGGACTAACCTTTAAGATATACGAAATAAAGGCTTGTAGCGGGAATTATCACATCAGAAGTTCCCTTGGCAAGAGTCACCTTGAGTTTTGCGATGTGATACGAGTATTTCGAAGCGAAAACTATGATAGAGTACTTCTCGTGATATGAGAGAAAGTTTTATCGGGAGGGCAGAGTTGTGGTAAAAAATGGAAAATGTCGATATAAATTTACACTATACTAATTGCAATGATGACATGGCTTGTTGGTGGCGTCGATTCTGATCTTTGCGCGTGTGGAGGGTTTTCTCTTTATTAAAGATATATAAGACCTATCGTTAATTCATTGAGTCTTGGGAAAATTGCATCACACTTTTACTTAAAGGCCTACTATGCTCTAACCTATGCGATTGCTGATATGTGATATGTGAAGGGTATTAATAACTTTTTGCTTAAGTTATTTGATTTCCAAATAGATTTAAAGCCTAAGTGCGAATAGCATATTTTTTGGGATTTTTAGGAATCTTGTTTTATTTAATTATTTTAAGATTTTATATGAAAAATTTTAAAGGGTCCCCATTATGGCTAAGTTAACTTATCTAATTATAATGGGGGTTGTTGAGTGACACAACATGACACTAGAGTCTTTTAAATCCATATGACTAGACACCATATCTACTATGGACAATGAATATGATGAGTAATATGGTGTCCGTAATTGTTAATTTTTGACTAGCTAGTATTTTGGAAGGTTACATTGTTGAGTTTGCAGTGAAATATACTCAGTCTTTTAGCAGCTTTGAAATAAATTTCTTTTGGGGACCACATGTTCATTATTTAAAAATATTACTTGCGTGGATCAAGATGTTTCTCTAGAAAAAGGGCATGATATTACTGGAGTATGACGAAATGGGTGGCTAAGGTTTTGTGTGATGTGGGATACTGGGGAGCTGATCAAAGGATGGCCTAAGTCAGAAGGGACAAGGCATGCAAGGAGAGGCAGAGAAAGAGAGTTGTGCACTATGGAAGAGTTGAAGTTTCATAGAAAAAATAAGGAAAGACATAGAAAAATACAAGTGACGGGAGATGTAGTTGATTCAGTGCAATGACAAGATCTATAGAGGAGGCATATATCTCCCAAGAGACGTCAGGGTGTCAATGGTATAGTTAGTGCAAAAATGATGGACACATGCATGTCATTGTTGATACGGAGTGACGTGAGCAACACGGTTGGCACCTTATGCCATGGAACGAAATAGTCACATAGTGATGGAGCTTGTTTTTGATAGAAGACTTGGAAAAAAGTATTTCACATAGGATATAAGTGTGCATAATAGGGAATATCAAGATTTTTGGGAGGACTGAGAAGGAGAGAGAGTAGAGAGTGGTGTATACAAGAGAGAAGAGGAGTGCCTACACCAAGAGAGCATCATGTCATGGAGAGAGCCCTCCACCCAAGACAAAGGAGAGAGCTACAATGGTGAAGGAGATATTAGGGAAGCACATAGTCAAAGTATCAACATAGAGGAAATATAGGAGAAGAGTATTAGCTTGGCATATAATATCCGCTACATCCCATTGTCCAAGCCTTGGCCATCCCCTAGATCGAACCCACCACTTCACATGCACCTTCAGGATCAGAGGTGAATTCTTCATTATTTATCAGGTTTTCTTAGTCACTAGAAGTTATGCATTAAATATAGTTAGATAATGGGAGTGAAAGTAGTGAAGAAGAAGAAGAGATTGTAAGAGGAGAAAATAATATATCATTAGGAGAAGCAATAGAAGTTACCCCACCCTTTAACAAATAATTTAAATTGTGAGAAGGAAAACACAAGACGCCAATGGTTGTTATTGATACTACATTGAGGTTTCTAGTTTTCCATGGAACTGTGACAAAGGATCTCAAGCTGCATTGGTTTGTATGTGAGGAAATCTGGAAAAATAAGCATATTCCAGATGAGTGAACAATGATTACACAATTACATACAACTTTTCAAGGCCACACATTGGTGTGATGTATGAAATATAAGGCCATAACACCCTTAGGGCAGTCGAGGACTTTGGAAGATATTAAGCAGGCACCGTTAAAGGAGTTCCAAAATCCAAAATTTGAGACACAATGTAATGGATATTAAGGAAATAAAGCAGAAAATTGGTGAATCTATATGGGACTATGATCAATGATTCAAGGTATTGATGGATATATTGACATTCTAGATTCCTGGCACATAGGACTGAGAATGTTTTATAACATGATTATTGCCACACATTAGAATTCCACTGACATAAGAGAAGGTAACCTCCTAGCCTGAAACATTGGAAATATAAATGATATTAGAAGCTATGCCTATAGGTAGAAAAAGCAAGGCATGTATGGAATAGGTGTAGTCACAACTGGTTTCTTTAACCTTGTAGTCGTAGGATTTGTTGAAAGGCAAGGAGAAGTGAGAATAGGTGTGGTTTCACCATATGTATAAAATAAGGTCACCACCAGAATGAGTGCCTGATAGTGACAAATTACATGGCAGAGTTGCAAATCCATTGGCATAAGGGAGAGGACTATGGTGTGAAATTCATTGAGTATGGGGTCACTTTCCTACCTTGTGCCCCATGATGTTGGAATATCAGAGTTTGATGTGGAGCCCATTCCTTTGTAAGTCCGTCAGACATGATATTCACTCATTTCGTGCACTGGAGTTTATTCATGAAATAACATTTGATGCTTATCACATGAAGGAAATAGAAGGAGGTTGTGGCGGTGCACAAACTTATCAAACCAGAGACTATAATGCATTAGCCATAAGGCAAGGTCCACTTGGAAGAGGATAAGGTCCACCTACAAGAGGACGATGAGGTTATGGGCATGGAAAGGGACTTATTATTTATTATAATTGTGGAAAAAGGAGAGATATTTCATGAGACTATCTGAAGCCTTTAAAATATTGCAGACATTTAGATCATGCCACAAAATGTTGCCTACAACTGTTAGTGAAGTGGTGGGAGAAATGAGGGCCAAACATGCATATGGTCAAAACTGAAGATCGACGCAACTGCCCTCAGATGTGTATAGTAACGAGAGGAGGGAAAAGAACATGTATGGATGTTGTGAATCAACCGAAGCAACCTCATCTGTGAGTTAATAAAGTTGTATAACCTCCTCTGAATTTCAATCCTGTCAAAGAGAAGTAGACATATCAAGAGGTAAGGAAGGATTTTATGGCAACTGAATGGGGTATGTCAAGTTTGACAGTGCAACCACCAAGGGAACTAGTTTATAATCAAGCTTCACCTATCTATGATGAGCTTCCACTAGAAGTGACTCTAAGGTAGGTAAGTCCCTTTCAAAATTTTCTTAAGAGTTGTTTGGATTTAATAAAAGATGAGTGTGCACTAGAGAAAATACGTAGAAGGAATGACAACTTTCCATAGGAAAATGAACTAGTTCCCATGTAGGTATCCTAGAGAATGGTGAAGAAGGTGTCTTTAACCCCATGTTTTGAAGGTTTGTCTCCTCAATTTGTGAGAGGAAAGGGGAATGGGCACCACCTGTCCTTCCACAACCCTAGTCCAATCTGATAAAGATCATTAGTGAACTCTCATAAATGAACTATCAGTAGGATGTTTCCAACTCCAATTTGGATCTAATTGCATCACATTAAACCTTTCAGACAATGGATTCTCTTAGCTATAAGCAACTACTTCATTTAATTCAATAGGGTATGGGTCATGGCTTTTCAAACTAGGTGGGAAAACAAATGTACTCAGGCAAAAAAAGTGAGCAAGAAAGCTTCCCTTAAATCAAGGATCCATATGCTCGTCTCTTCTTTATTTTTGTTAATTAATTAATCTTAATTAATAGTTATCAGATATTTAATAAGATGTTTGGCCAGTCATGGCTCTCTCCATGCTACTATGGCATTCACAATTATCATTACAATAAGTAGGGGTAGAACATGGGGATGTTACAAACCCCACCCTCTTAAAGGAAGATCATCCTTAGTATTCTATAATAAAGAACATAAACAATATATGATATTTATAGCTCCAACCCTCACATCAACGAAATTTTACATGTCCTATATTTTCATATCCAACTATGTCATCCATTATCTTCAAGGCTTCCATGGGGAACAAATTCAGTTCATTTCTTCTTGGGACACACCCAATGCATTTATGATCCGAATGAGTATGCACACGACTCCTTGAAAACTAGATTTCTCAAGCTTCCTCTTTCGTGTAGTCACACGTTTTCCAAGTTCATTTATCTCCTTCTCCGCTTCCCCAATCCCTCAGGCGAATTTTCCCCTGGAAAGGATTCCTCACACACAAAGTTTCTTGATGGATTCTCATAGCTAAGGAATCGTCCCAACTTTATCTAATAACACAACACATTTAGCATAACATACCTCATCATGATCAATGCATATCATAGGGTTCCAATGTCACCACAATGGGGTAGTCCCTAAGGTCTTCAACTCCACTACACTTTCATTATACCACTATGATATTATCATGTTGATACCATTCTGATATTTCTTGTGATCAACATCATATATATATGCTAAATAGTTCAAGAACTCACCTATACTATAAGCATACAATTATTATGAGATTAATCATAATTTTTTAAAATCAAATTAACGACAATTTCAACCGAAAATTTGTTAAACTGATATTTATCTCTATGGTTACTCTTTTCTTCCTTTGTCTTCATAGGTAATGAGTCCAACTTTGTCTTTCCCGAGAAACCTCCATCTTTACCAAACAATCTTCGTATTTACCTAACAAGCTCCATATTTATCAAATAAGCTATGTCTTTGTCGAACAAGCCTCTTCGTGTTCACATCCTAGTGATTGTGGGGCATATTTCTTCTCCCAACAACTACTCAATTTTTCAGGCCCAAGAAACCCCCATTTCTGGTAGTCTACATGTCCAGAGGTTTTCTTGCTTGGGCCCCCATCAACTACTCACTCTTTCAGGCATAGAAAACCCCCATTCTAGGAAATATACATGTCTAAGAGATTTCCCGCATGGCTCCCCATCAACTACTCACCCTTCTAAGCCTAAGAAACCCCCATTTTAAGCATTCATACAATACATGCATTAGTTTCACAAAAGATATAACTTTCAAGTGAAATGAATCCTTACCCAATTCCTTTCCTTAACATTTTTACCTTTTCTTACTGCTTGCCTCTTTTACTTAGTTACGTTTACCAACACTTTCAGCTGAAGCCATTTGAAGGAGTCCAACTGGATTGTAACATACTTGTTGTTGCAATATTCAAAAATTATTGATATCATCTTAACCTCACATATTAGTCACAATTTTATCAATTCAGATATTTCATAAAGACATTTTCATTATGTATCCAATTCAAGCATGTCTTCATCCATGGTCCCAAACCTATGCATAATCATTTTGACAAACATATGTCATACATGCATACGTTCCATGCTATTCATATGTTATTATTTTTAGAGTCAATTTCAACCTCTATTATTTTCAAATATTCATTTACATGACCAAGCTCATATTCCCAAGAATATATGTGACAACCCCAATATATGTTCTCATGTATGCAATTTAAATATTTTTATAAATGGGTTGAGTAACGGGACACAAATTCCAGAGACTAGGGAGGTTGCTTTCCTGGGATGGTATAAATTTCCTCAATGCAGGAAAATCTGAATTGTTGGGATAACCATTGAAGGTTGGTTGTTGTATGTCTTAATGGATTGGTCCCTGAATTTAATAGAACTGCAAGAAAGGTACACAAGGCCATGCTCCTTTGAATAAAATTCAACCAAGAAGAGGACCTTGAAATACATGTAGCAATGATGGGACTATTGAACGGGGAAGGTTGAAGCACGCAGAAGGAAGAGGAATGTTGATTTGACACAACAACTAGTAAATAAGAGGTTATGGTGAGAAACGTGGCACACTTGTCATTTCCTGACAATATTTTGCTGGCAGTGTCATTGTTAAAGGGTTACACGAGGAGAAGGAGGAGGGAACACAATGAAAGGGGGCAATGACATTGAACTTCGGGTGGTAGCAGGGGGTAGCAGGTACAAGCAGATTAGAAGGAAAAAATGAAGAGAGAAGATAGGAGATCAAGAGAAACCTTTGTTTGGAAATAAGCCAAGGATAAAATCACTTCCAAGTGGAGAATTAATTGCCTCTCAATTCCCCATAGTCTAGAGGTTGGAGATGGTGATTCTAGAAAAATCCCAAAGGGTTGGTGTGGAGGAAATATTCTTGAGAAAATTATTGGAAGATTTTAGGATGGGTTTCTTGTTGCATGTCTGATTTATTATGGTTTTGGAGCATCCATGTTGGGTGAAACCACGGTGCTAAGTTTTGAAGGGTGGAGACAATGTGTCTCTAGATTCACTGTGTATTTTGATGCCTACAACTCCGTTAGAGGGTGGAGGCGAAAGGATATATCGAGTCCCTAGAGCAACTGAAGTTGTGGTCTAACCATTGAGCAAACGGCCTCTTAATCTCAGTAATCTAATTTGTGAGTGATAGTTGCAAGTGACAACTCGTTGCAACTATCTATTGTTGGGTGGAGAGTTATCGTCCCAAACTTAGTTGCCCAAAAGTTCCCAAGATAAGTGTTCCTATGTATTTGCAACGATAATGGATATATGTTTGCATTTATAGATTGAAATGGCGTACTTAAAGATATTGAACATGGTTTATGTTCTTACTTCTTACATTAATGACAAACATACTGCTACTACTGGCTTAAATTCGTTGGAATAACATGCATTGACATAGGCCACAAATGCAATAGTGATTGGTGTGTAAGTCCCTTCATTACAATATTGTGACTATGATGACTTCAAGCCTTATAATATTACTTGTGTGATTGTGTGGAAGTGTCGAGGACTTCTTCCTCGCTAATATTAATTGTTTATAAGGAGGCATTCTCCAAGTCCTTATTGGTAGATTCCTTGGTTTTGGGGTCTATAATTCTATAATATTATGAATCCCTTGGTATAAATAAATAATTTACTCCCGTGCTCTGTTAAAAAACCCCTTGTGAGCTTGAATGACTTAATTTCATGCTTTGTTTCTTCTATAAAGTTACATCTCTACTATGTATGCCTTAATGTTGAATCTCTTAGGACTAGGAGACATACTCTGTATGTTGTCTTGGTGTTGAGATGATGTGGTAACTCCTTGCTTGAATGGCTGGGTATAGCCATGGTGCTCAGCTTGGTTGGTACTTCACCACTGGGTATTCATATGTTGGTTACTTGCGTTGATGAATTTCCTAGAAACCCTTCATAGGGTGCTACTTCCCTATCCATTGTGCCAACGAACGATTATATGGGTATATATATATGTGTGTATATATATATATATTATATATATATTATATATATATATATAATATATATTATATATTATATATATATATATGTATATGTATATATATATGTATATGTATATGTATATGTATATGTATATGTATATGTATATGTATATGTATATGTATATGTATATGTATATGTATATGTATATGTATATGTATGGTTGCAATATGCATTGGGCTACACTATTGTGCATGGTGTGAGTATTGGGGGATCTTCAGGGGTCACTAAGTCTGTAAAAAAAGGGTGTGTGACAATGTTTCGTGCAACCCATGCTTGGAATTCCCATCCACAAGAATGAAATTCTTATAGGCTCTTAATATTATCACTCATGTATTATATACATGGTTTATGCCTATGATTAGCCTTAGAAGGAGGGATTCCTAATGATTTGGATAGAATTGACCTCCTTGTAGCCCTTTTGGCACCACATTTTGTCTGCAGGCTCTCGTAAGCCCACAGAGTTTGTTTTCTTTTCAAGAGAGGCCATTGGATCTCTGGGTTGAGACCAATTTGTCTCTTGTAAGACACAAAAGATTCAAGGGACTACCAAAATTTGAGTACTTCAATTAGCAAATCCCTGGCTTGGATTGACAAGTCTCTATCCAGTATTTCTCATCTAAGTCATTACAGACTCGGAGAGGGTAACCTCATTGAAAGCTCAGGAGGGATAGCACCGAAATATGCTCATAAAATCTCAATGGCCATGGTTAGATTCGAGTGCAAGTCCAGAAAATCTTAGAACCACCGCAACTAAGCTATGTTTGACTTCTTTTATAAAGACCACATAATGAAGAGTGGGATAAATTCTCTATGAGAACCACTAGATCCTAGATTTATTGTATCTCTCATAGCCTATGTTCTAGGGAAAACTATCTCAGTCAAGATTTGGGTGAAGTCCAGTTGGGAATGGTCTCTTTGTAGACATATTTGTAGACCTTATTCGATAGGCCAGATAGAGTCTTGACATTGAAGCGGCTAAGTCGATGATCCAATTATGCCTTATCCAATCCACTCTATCAGAAGCTGGAATGTCCCAATGGTTTGTGAAGGATCACATAAGGAAATGCGTAGAATGTCCCTTTTTAGGTAACTTCCTTGTTTACTAACTCCTTTTTTCTAAATCCCTCGTGACCAGACATATGACCAAGTTCTTATGAGCAAGGGCAGGGTCAGGATTGATCCTAAGGATCTGTTGATTGAGTTGAGGATGGGGCCACCCTCCCGACTTGATGGGTGAGCGACAGTCGAGGTCGACGCCCAACGCGATGGAAAAATGAATGTACTCAAGATGGAGTTGACCTCCGATTCGAAGCTTCATGTATGAGTTAGGGGTCAGAACTAATGCACTTGAAATGAAGTTTGTTACTGGAGTATCAAGCCGACCTCCGACTATAAATTAAGGATTTGGTTTGTAATTGAGGTCGCCATGGTAAGGTTTCTAGTGGGATATGTGGAATATATATATATATTATATATATATATATAATATATATATATATATATATTTTATATATTTATTATATATATTTATTTATATATGGCCATGATTAGTGTTAGCATGGGGTTTAACCACCCATGAATGGGTATGTAGCTAATACTCTACTGCTAAGTGGTGGCAACATGCTGGCTGGGATGACCACGTGGGCACCATGTGGGAAGATGATGATGTGGTGTCATCAAATGGCTAGAAATTCGAAGGGCCATAACTCATGATCCAAAGATTAGTTTGGGGTAAAATTTTATATCACTAGTATCGTCTCGCCAAGACGAAAAAAATGGTGACATTCATTTTAGGTTTCGAAGCCAACAAAAAACAATTGTTCCATCTCTCTAACTGTACAAGGGAGATCAGATTATCAAGTGAACATTTTTCACTGAAATTAAGGTGGGGGGTTGTTTACAGGTGGTATTAGAGCATCCAAGTTCAACACTTGGACTGGGTGGGCTATATCATGGGAAAGTAACAACGAAAATCCCACAAGAAGGCCTTATCTTTATTTTTATAAAATTTATAAAATGAAACTTTAGGTGCTAAAAGTCGGTACATGATTATTTGGTTGCAAGTATAACTGATAGAGTTGCTTTGCAATTTATTTATGTAGAATGATCTAACAACTGATATGTTTTTCAATGCCATTGATAAGTTGATAGCTATGTTGATAGTTATCTATTTTATTGATTATGTAGGCCCATCCATTATTTCTAATAATTATTTGATTATTGATACTTGTGTGTTGATATAGATTGTGGTTTCAATTAGTTTTCCATAACAAATTTGCAAAAGTAGGATCATGGACATGATTTCTCATTGTTTATTATATTATTTTTTGTCTAAAAACTATGTGTGATTGACATCACATCATAGATAGAGAAAGAAAATGAAAGACACAATAATGAGGATTAGAATGGTGCAGTATAGTTCTAATCAATCACAACATGGAAATGAAGAGGTCGAGGTAAATGAAGAAGAAATATAAGTTTGCCAAGGGGGAGGGGAAAAATCTCCTGATTGGATAGACAATTTGAGGAGCCTAAGGAATGAAGTCAAAATTTCAAGGAAGACAATGAAAATATGTTGAGAGCTCAAGAGAGGTAAGATGACAGTCCTTTTTTAAAGCCTCTCAGGGTTACAGAGACAGAGGCAGTCTGAGTTGAGGGCTAGTCATAGAGATAGGAGGAGCCTTCAAGAGTCAGAAGAGAAGACAAATGGGGAAGATGGCAGTAGGTCCAAGAAGAGACAAAGGTGAAAAAGCGAAGATACTATGTAGGGAAATGCACCATTGAGTACCCTAGAAGGAAGGACCAACACTTGTGTGCATCATTCTAGTAGACCTTCCAACTCTACAACCAATAAGCACCATCATCATCATCATCAGTGAAGAAGGGAAAAATATTATATGCCCGAGGAATTTAAGAAAGCCAAGACACCCACATTTGATAGGGACATGAAGAAAAATGAATATGCAAAAGCTTAGTTACTTTGCATGAAGAAAATATTCATAATCCATGATTATTATGAAAACATGAAAGCCAAGATCACCACCTATAACTTGAAGGGAAAAGTAGACATATAGTGGGAGGATTTGAAAAATGTTAAAGGCCTTGTTGAGGAAAAGATGACTTGGAATGAATTTGACAAGCTCTTTAGGAATCAATATTTGTCTTTGTGATATTATGACAACAAAGCAAAAGGTTTCTATGAACTCAATATGGGACAAATGACAAATGATGAGTATGTTACTAAGTTACTGGAGCTATTGAGATATGTTCCATATCTAAAAGATGAGAAGGCCAAAATCCAAAGATTCATCAATGGGTTTCCTATGAAATTTAGAGACATAATTGAATTGTTGGAACCATAAACATTGAGTGAGGCCATTTAGAAATTGAAACATTGTGATGAGAAGGAAAATCATAGGATGGAAATTAAAAGAAATTAGAGAGAAAAAAGCAGTGTTGGAAATAAGAATAAATGGCCCAAAAAAATCTTGGAGAAAGAAGGCACATACCTAGCTAAGGAAAGTCGATTTAGACATAAATTTGACCCAAGTGCTAAAGGCCATGCACATCATCTAGCAATAGATTAGTGCAAAGATGTGACAAAAGAGCAATTAAAGTGTTAGATGTTTGGTGGAAATCATCAAAAAAGAGACTACCCACATTAGAAAAATGTAGGGCCAATGATTTATAGTGCCTAGGAAGCTTGTAAAATGGATGATGTAGCTCAAAGCTTGCCCGTAATTTATGCAGTTGTGGATAATCGCCAAACGTACCACCAAACATCCATAACTGAGATGGAAGGTAAGATGTGTAATGAATTCATTTCCATTTTTATTGACCCGAGTTCTAACTACAACTATATTAGTTTGAAGCTAATGGAAAAATGAAATTTGGGTAAGGAATTGCACATGGAGCCATGGTTAGTTCAATTGGAAACGAGAATGAAGAGAAAAATTAATCACTGGGTGAAACCATGTGCATTTGAACTTAGTGTTATACCCACAACAACACATTTAAATATGTTGCCATTGGGTGCGTAAAACATGTTAATGGGAGTGGATTAGGCGTATATGCATTGAACTAAGGTCAATTGTTTTGAAAAAGTAATTGAATGCCTAGATGATGTTGGGAAAGAATAATTTTATAAGGCAAGGAAAATCTAATTTCAGTGAGGATGATCACAACAATGCAGAACAAACACGATTGCAGGAAGGGTTGTACAACATACATAGTGAAAATTTCTAGTGATAAGAAAGCCAATGGTAGTGATGGCCAAGAAGAAATTGAAATATTATAGAAATATTGAGTGTTGCAGCAATATGAGGATGTGTTTCTAGCAAACTTACTGGGTTTACCTCCTCATAGGGAAGGCAATTTGTCTATTGAATTGGTTCATAGAGAAACAATAACATCTAAAGCACCATACTAGATGAGTACGATAGAGCTAGTTGAGTTAAAACTACAATTGAATGAAATGCTTGATAAAGGTTACATACGACCAAGTGTGTCACCATGGGGTGCTCCAGTATTATTTTTGAGGAAGGAGGATGGGATGCTCTGACTTTGTATTGACTACAGGAAATTAAATAAAGTAACCATGAATAACCAATATCCGTTGCCAAAAATTGATGACCTATTCAATCATCTAAGGGGAGCAACAATGTTCTCCAAGATCTATTTAAGGTGTAGGTATCATCATGTGTGCATTAAAGAAGAAGATATCCATAAAACTACTTTCAGGATGAGATACATGCACTACGAGTTTGTAGTGGTATCCTTTTGGCTTACCAATGCCCCAACCACTTCCACGTGTCGAATGAATAGTGTGTGGCATCATTTATGAATAATTTGTCATCATTTCTGTGAATGGCATATTGGTGTACCTGAAGACTGAAGAAGAACATGAAAATCACCTAACTGCAATATTACAATTGCTGAGAGAACATAAGCTTTATGCGAAGCTTAACAAATGTGATTTTTTCCATTCAGAGATACATTATTTGGGGCAAATTGTCCACAAGGAAGGGATATCAGTTGATTTGAAAAAGATCAAGACTGTAATGGAGTGGCCAACACCAAAGAATGTGAAAGAGGTCAAATCATTCACAGGATTGGTAGGTTACTGTAGAAGGTTCATCAAGAACTTCTCCAAGATAGGCCATCCTATCACATCCTTTAGAAAAAGGGGAAGATATTCGAGTGGACAACTAAATGTGCAATAAGCTTCAAATAGTTGAAGCAATTTCTCACTGATGCACTAGTGTTGAGGATTGTAAATCTCGAAAAATATTTTGTGGTGTGTACACATTCCTGCAAGGAAGGGCTCGATGGGGTCCTTATGCAAGGAGGATAGGTAATTTTCCATGAGTAATGGAAATTAAACGAGTATGAGGTAAAATATGTGACTCATGATCTAGAGTTAATTGCCATTATTCATATATTAAAAATGTGGAGGCATTATCTCCTCGATAGAAGATTCATGCTCATGATAGATCATGGTGGACTCAAATATTTGTTTGATCAACAAAAATTGAATGCAAGACAAGCTAAGTTGTTGGCCATACTTAGAGATTTCGAATTTGAGATCAACTACATCAAAATAAAAGAGAACAGGGTTGCTGGTGCACTCAACCAAAGGATTCATTTGAATCACTTGGAAAACATAAGCTCTTATGAAGTGGACCTAGTTGAAAGGGTAAAAAATGCAAGACATCATGATGAAAAATATTAGAAAATGAAGGAAAAGTTGCAACAAGATGGTGAGGATAAGGAATATCATCTCATAGATGATGACATAATTAGATTCAAGAACATAATCTATGTACCAAATAATGATTATTTGAAGAGGCTTAATGAGAGAGTTTCATGTCAATGCATATTCAGGCCACCTAGGTTACCAAAAGAGTCTCACAACCATTTTTTTTTTGGTTATTGGACAAATTTGAAGAAGGAAGTGTTATTTTGTTGCTAAATGCATAAAATGCCAACAATGAAAGATGAATGCAAACATCCAAGAAGTTTATTGCAACCCATTCCCATTCTTGAATGGAAGTGGGAGGTGATATCCATGTATTTTATTATAGGTTTACTAAGAATATCCTAGCTACATGATGCAATTGTGGTGGTGATTGATAAGTTGAGCAAGGTGGTTCATTCTATGGCAATCAAATCCACTAAGTCAACTAGTGAGGGGTCTCAGACTTTCATAAAGGATATTTGTGAGGTTGCATGGATTTCCCAAGAAAATCATCTTAGATAGAGATGTTAAGTTCACTTCAAGTTTTTGGAAGGAATTATTTGCATGCTTGGGGACATAATTGACATTTAGTACAATATATCATCCACAAAAAAATGGGAAAATATAGAGGAAAAATAGGATCCTCAAATACATGTTGAGGATGTATGTGATGCACCAACCCAAGAAGTGGGAAGAGTATCTTCCACTTGTAGAATTCACATACAACAATGGGTACCAAGAATCTATAAATATGACCCCATTTGAGGCATTGTATGGGAGGAGTTGCAATACTCCTATCAGCTGGAGTGATCCCGTGAATAAGGTCATGATTGGGCATGGATGCTCAAGAAGATGGAGAAACAAATTTAGATCATCAAACAAAATTTGAAGGTGGCATAGGACAGGTAGAAAATATATGCAGATCATCATAGGGTGCATAAAGAGTTCCAAGTTGGGGAACATGTTAACTTGAGAATTAAGCCCAACAAAAGTTCCTTAAGTATTGGGTCATGTGCCAAGTTGGCACCACAATATTGTGGGATTTTTGAGATTCTTGAAAGGATTGGACCAGTGGCCTATAGGATGACCTTACACCCATTAGTAAAAGTCCATTATGTTTTCCATGCTTCTTTGCTTAAAAGATATGTACATGATTCTAATCATGTAATTGATTGGTATGTTCTATAGGTGTAATTAGAGGGAGAATTCCAACCAGAGTCGCTATGCATCCTAGATCAAAGGACCATCACACTTTGGAATTGAGCAATAAAGAAAGTCAAAGTGCAATGGAGGAAATTTGGGCCTAAGGAATCCACTTGGGAAATGGCTGACTCAATGAGGGAAATATACCCCTTTTTGTTTGATGGTTGAAGTGTGTAACACCCTCATCCCACATCTACCCAAATAACCGACCAACCTGGGTAAATATGTGACAAGAGGCCACTATAATGGGATTCCACCTCCTAAGTCACCTTAAGGAAATGGAATCGATGGAAACACACCACACAAACATCCCACATCAACAACAAAAATCCTAGGAGCCATCCCAACAACTCAGGTAACCAACCCCTGAGACCAACTGAAGTTTTAGTGAATCAAACCCATGTACACTCCCTTGATATGGACCAGGGTGCATCTAAGAGGCTCTAGACACTCCCATAGCAAGGTGTATGTGCATCTGTGGACTTTTATTCTCATACTTGTGCTTGTGACTCTAGGATCTGTGCTAATTTTTCAGGCCCAGAGCCTAGGTCACTACCCAAAACTCAATGACAGGTTCAAAAATAAATTTACACAACAAAAAAATGATACATTCACAGAAACATTGACAAGGTATAGACTGGACCCCTACTAGCCATGACAAGCATTTCATCAAACAAGTCACAAATATGTAATCTACAAGTTTAAACAATAGATCTAAGCATAGGGGTATCATACTTATCTGAGAATTGCTAAGAAGAATTGTTCCCTTATATATTTAGTTGCATTATCATCTATTAGGTCATAGATACATTGTTCATTCATTTACAATTCAAAACATGAGGAGAGCCATACATCATCATTGTCATAATACATGCGTATAACCAGCATAACAAAAAAAAAAATATATCAAGGATACCTCAACCATAGAATCCACATATAAACCAATACATTTACACATAAGATACTGAGGAAAGAAATTCTTATTAATGAATGCAAAAGCCAACCCGGTATGGGACTACCATGTTCCACCCAACCATAGATTGGCTGAGACAATTATCTCTTCATCCAATCACCCCCGTGCCATATTCTAAGCATGAATGTGGGACTCAAACCAAAAGAACCAACTAGGGCACCTTGAGGCTAAACCACCTCACCCTCATCAATAGAAACCAAGCTTTACCGCAATCCACACCAGATCACTAGGCAAAAAAAATAAACATGTAATAACATGATTTACCATGATCTCCACCATATCACTAGCAAAAACAAGCATGGATGCCACCAGATTTCTCCACCTACATCATGAGGATTTTTTTGGTATCCTAGTCTCTTAGGATTTACCGCAATCCACATTGGATCACTAGGCCCTAAATTGATACTCCACTCTCTAGTCTTTAACATATATCCCATCACGACATTACTAGGCCTGATGCAGAGTAGCCACCTCTAGGCTTTATTGTATATCCCGCCATTCATTGGTCAAGGATTCCTAGACCCACCGAGGCAACACAAAATCTAGGTTTATTGCAACCCAAAGTCTGGTTTAGGGGTTACTAGGCCATGTTTTCTTTTATTCAGAGATCCACCTCACTCAGCTTCGAATCCATCTAAAAATCCAACTCAACCAAAACATGAGAACCCCATCACACCATGACTATCCAAAAATGGAAAGGCTAGGCTGAAAACACTGTCACACTTGGAAAAACCCATGCCATGAGAGCAAAGAACCTCATGCAATACCATGCATTCCAATTCTAGCAAGGAAATCACACATGAAAGTCGATACCTATAAAGAATCCCGCTGTGGCTGCATGATCCTTCTCTTCCTTGATTTCTTCCTTCCTCTTTCCTTCTTTGCCTTTCTTGATCCAATGCCAAAGTGCTCCAATAAAACTCTAAGTGTCCAAGAGTGAGAGAGAGATAGAATAATGAGAGAGCTCCAAAACTAAATTGACAAAAGGTACCAACTAATCCTCGGAAGAATTTTTATAAATTAGGCCTCTATTTTCTTAATTTTCATTATTTTCCTTCATTTTCCTCCTCACATGCAACATGTGACCTTTCACCTTACTTTTCTCCTAATTTCCATTATTTTCATAGATAAAATTCCAATTAATGCCACTTTTGCTTTCCAAATGCTTTAGCAATTTCCTTTTCTAATTTTCTTAGCCATAATAAACCAATGAACACCCACACTAGGATGTTTTGCCCAACATTTAGCTTGGAATAAGTGACCCATAATCCATGGTTATTATTTTGCCTTTATTAACTTTTATTACATGGAATTTTCACAAGGGTTGTTACAAAGAAAATGTGTATAAATTATAAACGTTGTACAAAGATATGTATATAAAGCTCCATAGAAAGTAAGTGTTCCTGAGGATGGTGTTCCCATAAGGGGGAGAGGTTTGTGACAATCCCAATAGATGCACTCATGTATGGAATGTAAATATTTTTACAAATCGACTGAGTAATGGGACACGAATTCTAGAGACTGGGGAGTCTGCATCTTGGGATGGTATAACTTTCCTTAAGGCAGGTAAATTTGAATTTTTGGGACGACCATTGAAGGCTGATTATTGTATCTCTTAATGAATTGGCTCTTGAATTTAATAAAACTACAGGAAAGGTACGAAAGGAGACACTCAAGTTTGAAGAAAATGTAAGCAAGAATAGGACCTAGAAATCAATGCAGGGATGGTGAAATTGCTAAACGGGGAAGGTCAAAGCTTGCAAAAGGAAGAGGACCATTGATTTGATGTAACAACCAATAAAGAATAGCCTATGGTGAGAAATGTAGCACACTTTTCATTACCTAACAAGGTTTTGCTGACATAGTCATTGTTAGAGGATTACACAAGGAGAAGGATGAGGAAACATAACAAAAGTGTGTAGCGGCACTGAACTTTAGGTGATAGCAGTCGCAAGCAGCTTGGAAGGAAAGAATGTAGAGATAAGATAGGATAGAAGGAGCAATCTTTCATTGGTAAGAAGTCATGGAGGAAATCACTTCTAGTTGTGGAGGAAATTGCCTCTCGAGTCCCCATAGTATCAACAGTGGAGATGGTGATTCTCAGAAAATCCCAAAGGGATGGGTGGAGGAATTAGTCCTGAGAAAATTCTTGGAAGATTTCTGGATGGATTTCTTGTTGTATGTATAATTTTTTGTGGTTCTGGAGTCCCCATGTTGGGTGGAACTATAGTGCTAAGTTCTAAATGGTGGGGATAACAAGTCTCTAGATTCCCTGTGTATTTTGTTACCTACAACTTAGTTGGAGGATGGAGGTGGAAGGATATTTGGAGTCACTAAAGCAACTGAAGTTATGGTTCAACCCTTGTGAAAAAGGTCCCTTAGTCTCTAGAATCTGGCTTGGGGGTGATAGTTGCAAGTGAGAATTGGCTGCAACTATCTATGGTTGGGTGGAGAGTCATTGTTCGACACTTTGTTGCCCAAAAGTTCCCAAGATAAGTGTTCTTATGTATTTGCAATGATAGAGAATATATGTTTGCATTTTTGAAATAAAATGGTGTATTTAAAGATATTGAACATGGTTTATGTTCTTACTTCTTACACAAATGAATAACATAGTGATACTATAGGCTTAAAGGCATTGGAATAACATGCACTGACAAAGGTCATGAATGCAATAGTGATTGGTATGGAATTCCCTTTGTTACAATGTTGTGAATATCATGAATTCAAGCCTTATAATTTTGATTGAGTGATTGTGTGGAAGTGTCAAGGAATTCTTCCTCGCTAATCTTCATTGTTTATAAGGAGGAATTCTCCAAATCCTTATTGGTAGATACCCTGGTTTAGGGTCTATAATTCTATAATACTATGAATGCCTTGTTTTAAATAAATAATATGCTCTTGTGTTGTGTAGGGATGAGCTTGTGAGCTTGAATGACTTGATTTCCTACTCTGCACTTTCTGTAAAGTTACACCTATGTCGTATATTCCTTGATGTTTAATCTCTCAGGACTAGGAGCCATACTCTATATGACATCTTAGTGCTGAGATGTCATGGTAAATCCTTGCTTGAATGACCAGGTACAACCATGGTGCTAAGCCTGATTGGTACTTCACCAACATGTATTCATATGTTGGTCACTTCTATTGATAAGTTGTCTGGAAACCCTTCATAGGGTGATGCTTCCTTATAAAATAAGTCGGAGAATGGTCATATAGGTATATATATACATATGTGGTTGCAGTATGCATTGGGCCATACTATGGTGAGCGATGTGAGTATTAGAGGCTCTTAAAGGGTGGTCAAATCTGAAAAAAAGGGTATGTGACAACCTTATATGTAGCCCATGCTTGGAATTTTCATCCACAAGAAAGCAATGCTTATAGGCTCTTAATATTATCACTCATGCATTTATATCCATGGTTTATGCCTATGATTAGCTTTAGAAGGAGGGAATCCTAATGATTTGTAGAGTGTTGATCTCCTTGTGGTCCTTTTGGAACCGTATGTTATCTACTGGCTCTCATAAGCTCGTAGTGCTTTCTTACTTTTCAAGAGAGGAATTTGGATCTCTGGGCTGAGACCTATATATATCCTATAAGACACAAAATATTCAACGGACTGTCGAACTTTGAGGACTTGGATTAGTAAGTCCTTGGCCTTGATGGATAAGTCTATGTTCGGTATTTCTCATCCCAATCACTATATACTTGAAGAGGGTAATCTTGTTGAAATATTAGGAGGGAAATCATGAGAACATGCTCATAAAACATTAACAACCATGGTTGGACTTTAGCATAAGTCCAAACATTCATAGAACCACCGCAGTCGAGCCATGTTTGAGTTCTTTAGTAAAGAGCACATAACTTAGAGTGGGAGAAATTCTCTATGATAAGCACCATATTTGACAATGAATGTATCTCTCATAGCCCGGGTTCTGGGTAGAACTATCATAGTTAAGATTTGGGCAAAGTCCAGTCGGGAGTGGTCTCCTTGTAGACATAGGAATGAGGCTCAACCTTGTAATCTTATTCATAGACCTTATTCGACCATCTTGACAGAGTCTTGATTTTGAAGCAGTTGAGTGAATGATCCAATTATGTCTTATATAATCCGCTCTAGTGGAAGTTGGAATCTCCTGGAGGTCAATGAGGGATCGCATAAGGAAAGCCACAAAAGATGCTTTATATGTAACTTCCTTATTTACTAGCTCTTTTTTTTTTCTCCAACACTCAGGACCAGACGTATGACCGATTGCTTATAAGAAAGGGTGGGTTCAGGATTTATCCTAAGGATCTTTTGAGTGAGTTGAGGATAGGGTCAAGCTCTCGACTTGATGGATGAGAAATAGTTGGGGTTGGGCCTAGAGCGGTGGAATAATGGTTGTATTGGAGATGGAGTTGACCTTCGACTTGGACCTTTGCATATGAGGTCGGGGTCCGACCTAATGTACTTGAAGTGGTGTTTGTTATCAGAGTATGTGTTACGTCCCTATAATACTAGTGACCCATTACTATTGTCATTGTAGCCCTTATTATTATTATTGTGCACCTATTATCCCCATATTGTTATTAGTGTGCCCCATAGAAGCCCACTATTGTTATTGTTGTGCCCTTATATTATTATTGTTATGTCAGCTTTGATTATATTGTGACCCCTTAGACTCCTATATATAGAAAGGAGGTTTAGTCATTTGTATCATCTAATGATTGTTTATTTGTGTAATGTAAAGGAGGTTTCCCCCTTGAAGAAGCTGATTTTGAAGTCATTGATCTATCTTTTCTATATTTTTGTGAGTTGGTTCATAATATTTGGTATCAGAGCTTTGGATTCTAGGGTTTTGCTGCTCTAATAAGGTCATTGTGGCATTTTCACTATAAATTTTTTCTGCAACATTTCAAAAGCTAAAAAAAATCCATTTGCACTGGAATCTCGACGATCCTCGGGTCCAAATTTCAGATCTTGTATCGCTATATTTTCGGAGATATGATCTAAGGAAGTTATGGTTTTTACAGGCTCTCGAATTACATCCCAAATAGGTGACCTTGGAAAAATCGTCATAACTTTCTTCTGAGTATCAAATTGAAATTTCGTAAGTTACAGAAAGAGGACATACTGTAGTTTTTTGTGTATCTTTTTCAAGTCCAAAGGTTGAAACAATGACACGTGGAACTTAGTACAAGTTCACTCTACTGAAAAAGTGTATAATCAGGTCATCTTGAGAGATTGGACATAACTCTTTCTCGAGGAATCCAATTTCGATTAGACTGGTGGCATTGGAAAGAGGACTCAGAGAGCTACCACATTTCACAAATTTCAGACCTTGGAGATCCAAAATTTTAGACATACATCAGATTCAATTTCGAGCTCCTACAAGTGGAAAAAGGCGTGTAGTTTTTTTTTTTTTTTGCAAAAGTTTTGGTTTGAAAAATTAGTTTGAAGGAATTCAAAGGGCATAGTGAAGCATAATTATCATTAATTGATGCCCTGAAGAAAGAAAATGGAAACACCTAGTAAGAAACATGAAAGTTCTATCATGACTCATGAAGAAGAAGAAGAACTGCAACATGATATATCAAAATTATGAGACCAAGTGCAACAAAATTCAATCTTACTAACAAAATTTAAGATGGATGGTTTAAAGAAAGGTGTGGAAGCTAAGATGGATGGAGTGAAAGATAATATGGATGGATTAAAGAAAGGCATGGAAGCTAAGATGGATGGTTTGGAAGCTAAGATGAATGATGTGGAACTAATATGGAAGGAAAAATAGAAGACTTGAAGACCAATTTGACAAGGTTGCTACAATAAATGTTTACTAATGGTGAAAGGGTAGTAAAGAAAACTAATGATGAGAACAAAAGAAATTTTAATCATGATTTCATGGACTCATTGAAATGGCAAGGATCCTGTAACATGGATACTAATGTGCAAAACACACAAAAGGTACTCATTGAAACTTTGTATTTGGAGCCAAATAAGTTTGTATGGTATCGATGTGATGAGCCTCATAAATGGGTAATTATATGGGCTCATTTTACCTCCTAACGTAGTCAAATAAAACATTCTCTTAGCCTATTGTATGATTTTCTGATTATATTTATGCTTATAGGGTGAGTTGAGTTAGTTATTATGACATGTGGTCTAACATGTATTTAATGTAGATTATTGATGGATTTCGAGGTCAAAGTCAAGGATCTAGTGGTCAAAATGCAGCAATAACTCGAAGTAGATAGAGGAGAGGACTTATAGGAGGGAATCCCCCTCATTTATTACTCCTCACTTTGAATTTCCCTTCATTCAGCTTAGAGTATAAGTAGCCAAATCATGCATTAGAAGGCAGCTGAGAAAGTGGAAGATGATTGATAGTTTTCTCGAGTTTTGGGAGCCAAGCCTCTTTGATTTTAAGGAAGCTTTTGGTAGCTTCAGATGTATAAGTAGAGAGGCTTAGGGCCTCACTAGGGTCAATTTTTTTTTTTTGCTTGTGTAAACTCTGCGTAAATTTTGAGCTTACTATTTTATGACAGTTTTAGGTTATCTTGCTATTTTTTGATAATGAAGATGGAATCCTTTTTGACCTAGCACTGAGTTACCTCAAAGGGCTAAATCTCTTGGGTTAAGACCCAATCCAAGCAACCAAGCTTCTTTTTACTTGTATTTGTATGATTTACTTCAGTTTTGTAGATTAGTTTGCGATTAGATTTATTTCTCTTATGGTTAAGAATAGGTTGTTTTGATGATTTAATAGCTTGCTTCCATTTGTGATTTTTTAATCCAGTTAAACAGTGATCGGAGAAGATTCAAAAGGATGGAAACACTACCTTGGCTTCTCTTCCTCCCTCTGGGACCATGATTTGAGGCAAAGACTCTCTTGCTACCCCAAAAACACAGATTTTCCTCATTCCTAGGACTTCTAGTGTTTGCAACTCTTTAGTAGGTTGATAATCTAGTTTGCTTTACTTTAGATCTTCTTTATCATATTCACTTCCTGATTTGCAATAGTCGTTTTTCATGCTTTCCTTTCTTACAACATTTCCCAGCATTTCCTTCTATACATCATAGTTTAGGCCATTTTAATGCAAAACTCTTTTTTTCCTAGGATGCACTCATTTCATTGGTTGCTTGATTTTCTTGGTCGACTATCAGTTTCTATGCAGCGGATCTCTTCCAATAGTAGGCTAGCTTACAATAAATCACACCCTCCATCTGATCCATGCCCTATAGGTCTCCCAAACATCACCTCAATTTTGCCCTAGTTTCCTTCATTTTTCATAGAACTTCTTCCTCTCTACTTGAGGAAACCCAATCATCTTTCTCTCTCCTGGTGATTCATGGTAGACCTTAGGCACCATAACACCTCATTCAAACCTTTATCCACCTTTTCCACCCACTCTCACACCCTCATAACAACAAAAATTTCTCTCGGCCTCCTCCTGTAGGCTTCCTGTAGTTTCCCTATTTTCCTCTTGTAGTTTTCCTGTGTCCTCCTGTAGGCTTTCTTTTGAAGGCCGAGTGTGAGAAAAGCCTCCATAAGGCCACCTAAGACCTCCTAGGACCCATCCACACCATCCTACATCCTCCCAAGCTCCAAAACTGCCCTCTAACACCACTTATTTGCTGTCACACTCACACACAATAAATTAGATGCATGTTAAATTCACATAAAAACAGATAAAAATCCAAAAATATGTTTTCTGCTCATTTACTTCCAGAAATAGCATGGTTAGATGTTGTTTACTTCCTTGAGCAGGTAATGGCATTTCTTTCCTGGTTTTCATAGTGTTTTTGGCAAAAGTAGAATTAGCTTGTTAATTAGGGTTTACTAGGTTTTGCTTTACATTCCGTTCTTTCTCATTTCTGCAGTTAGAATAACATCTGTAGAGTAATCTTTCATTCCTTTCATCACACATAGAGCTTCTTTTGAAATTTATAGAAGTTGGCTAAAGCTCCTAGTGTTCTCGCACTAGCTGACTAAGTGACAACCTATAGTGAGAACTAGTACTTGTGCATATGGCATCGACACTTCCAAGTTTGTTACGAACTACCGGGTTGATAAAAGTAAATTTGTTAGCCCAGGAGTTACAACATTCTTGTTGCAATACTAGCACTCACCACTTTTTGGCGCCGTTGCTGGGGAAGCGTCAGATTATTCTATGATTACTGCTTTCTTCTATTTCCTATTGCAACATTCTGCTAATAGTTTATTTCGGCAAAAGTAGACTAGTCATTTTTTTCTTTCAGTTTTGCATTTCCTTGATTTCTTTTTCAATTCTGCAAATTTCCATTCAGGAAGTTCATTTCAGCTAGTTGCAATTTGTTTTGTTCAATCACAATTTCAGTTTCTGTAGGTACTTTTAGTGTGGGGAAAAAGAAACAAAAAACCAACCAAAAATATTCCCTTTCATGCCTCATAGGAGTAGAGATAACTTAGGGAATTTTTTGCCCAACACCCCCACTGCTTCACACAACCATCTTTCTCTCTTCTTTGGTGGATGCAATCAAGAAGAACCCTTAGGTGAACATCCAAACATATTTGAAGAACCTATAGGGGAAGAAGAAGAAGAAAACATTCCTCTAGAGCCAATGGCTGAAAATAGAAATGCTAAGGGAAATGAAGAGATTATTTCAGCTCAATGGATTGGATGAATATAGATTTCAAGCCCTTCTCCAAACAGAGGTAGTTCAACTTCAGAGAAAGATATGGCATGACAAAAATATCAGGGAGAAGCAATTCCAAGAGGGATATTGGGCACTACTCTATGATTCAAGATACAAGGATTTCAAAAGCAAGATGAGGACAAGATGGCTGGGACCCTACACTATGGAGAAATGAAATGGTTCAGTTCTGATCAGAACCATTGATGATGAAGCCATCCCCATGCTTGTCAATGGACATCGGTTGAAAGTCTACAAGAAACCCCTCTCCAAGTGAGAGTTTATTGAAGATTTGAATAAAAAAATGATGGTAATGGAGCATGTCTTAACTTCCACTTCACCCACTCACTAAATAAAAAAGAGAAAAAATAAGGACTCAAGTGAAAACTTCCATGAGGCACTTGAGTCCCATTATTGGGTTGAAAACCTCTTTTGAGGCGGCCCAGTGATGTCAATAAAAAAATGGAAAAGAATAAGATCCCTGGGTGAAAACCTCCCTTGGAGGCGCCCAGGGCAGGCAAGTAAGGTGAAAACCTCTTTGAGGCACCTTAGTTGTTTTCAAAAAAAAAAAAGAGAGAGAAAGAAAAAATGATTTTTTATTGCATTGTAGGTTTGCAGGAGGACTACAGGGAGCAGAAGAAGGTGCCAAGGGGACCCTGACATTCATACTAGCATCCATGTCATCTTCTCCACACCTTCCTCCATCATTTTTGGCATCTCTTTCACCCCATTGTACCTCTTCTTCCAAAACTGTGTTTTCTATATGAGGCTCTATTTTTTCTACAAGAGGCTCCTATAGGAATTATAGAGAACCAAAAGTGTCTACAGGAGGCAGTTTGAGGGACAAGAAAAGCTTCATGAGGAACCTATAATCCCTCTTACTATATTCAAACCTCCTTTACATCATTTCCAAGCCTGCATCACACTCCAAGCATCATTATTATTTTTTTTCCCTTTCCAAGAAGAAACACAGAAAAATAGTTTTTCAGTTTTGAAAAAAAAAACCAAAAATAAAAGGAGGAAAAGGAACCATTAACTTTACCTGAAGCTTACCTACTATTCCTCCATGATTCATCTCCACCTGTGGCATCATTCTCGAGCTCCAAGCACAGGGAAATAGTTGAAGTTTCAAGGGGAGAAGCAACTACATGAGCTCTCGTAGGAATTCCTGTAGCAGCTGATCCCATAAAAGTCCAGCACCAACAGCAAGGGAAATCACATATGAAGGTTGAAAAGGCACATGCAGCTCAGATCCAGCAAAAGAAGAACCTACAAAAACACACAACAACACATCGACAAGTAGAGACAACATGCATGAGGGAAAATGAAGGCATGCAGCAGAGAAAGCCACAACACCTCATAGTCGATGGCAGCAAAAACACTTGGATTAGAGGTAAGCAGCTAAGTCACTCCTCTATCTGCATTTGTGTAATTAGGAATCATACAAAGGCAATGAGATGGTTGAAATTGAAAGAGAGAAAGGGGGATAGTTAACTTGGCCACCTTCATTTAGTTGACTCCACTTAACCGAGATATCACCCACATGTGCTTATAGTCAACTCAAGAAAAAGTTGCAAAGGACAGGTAGTGGGAGGAAGAGTTAACTATGATGCAGTAATGAGAGGATGATTGCGAGGGGGGTCATGATGGCCAAGCAGGTGGGGACCAACGATCCTAATCTGGGCAATGTACGTCTTGCGAGCTCAACACTCATAACTAAAAACAACCATAAAAGGTAATGAGCACTCCTCTCCGCGAATTCTCACCACCTTTTCTTCAGTTTCTCTTTGTAACTTAGCCACACAACAGTCTTCTTATGCCCCCACAGCCTCATATCCATCATCCTCCATCGATTTCCTCCATATTTTTGCTCTCGGCATCTTCTACAGGAGCCCTACAGGTTTTTTATAGGAGCACCTAGGAGAAATATATAGGAGGGACAACAGGCTTCTATAGGAGGGGTAGTGAGTCATTTTGAAGGGAGGAAACATGATTTTTGGCACGAATTTCAGTCTAAAGAGGTAGGGTTCATGAATGCCCTCTATTGAATATCAAAATGTGAAAGAGTTGGTCTGAAATTGAAGATAAAATGAGTCTTTAAGAGGGTAGAAATACATAAAGAAATTCCTGTTTAAAAAAAAAAAAAACACAGTCCCCTCTATTTTTCTATTTCTCTCAAAATTCTTTGTCTCCACCTCCATATCTAGTTTTTCAAAAGAAGTATAGGCAGTATGATAGGGGGGTTTATGATAAAAGATCCCACTAACTCCACTAGACTCCATGCACATCCTCAAGTGGTGGAAATATTTACAAGGGAAAACTGGATGAATTTCTTTGAGAAGTTTAGAGGATTTGATGATGAAATTGCCCATGAATTTTCTCTCTCTCTGGTCTCTCACACAAGAACTCATGCTACTATAACCATTATAGGCCTCTCCATTGAAATAACCCCTGAATTCATCAGTAGGGTCACTACCATTCCTCTTGGGCTGCCTTGGAGTAAAGATGAGAAAATAATTGGCCAGGCTGCCAAGAGGAAATTTTTCCAAGATAATGAAACGCTTGTTGAAGACAAAAATGGAATTAGGAGGGCTAGTGTACCATATCCCTGGGATGAGGTTAGCTACCAAGTGATCAAATACATTTCTTGTGAGGGGAAGCACAACATTGTTTGTGGATATCATTTCATAATCCTCCAAGAATTGAGATATGGCTTGGATACCCCAACACATCAAAAGTTCAGTATCCCTTACTTTCTCCTTCAGTCCCTCATCGACTCCAGCACCAAGGTACAAGAGGGAAATTGATAGAAGCTAGCTCACCATGGACTAATCAAGATCCTAGTTGAAGAATCCCTCCATACCCTTACAATCCCTATAGCATGGGAAGTTTTCAGAAATATGATAGTTGAGGATGACATCAAGGCATTAACCTATGATGTCAGTCTTGTTTTCAGTGAGGAGGGAGAACAACAAGGAGGAGAAGATGAAGCCAGTGGTGACATAGCAGAGCAAGAGAGGAAGGAGGAAAGAAAAGAAATAGAGGAGGGGAGAGTTGAAGAGACAGAACATGAGGTAGAAAAAGAGACAGAGCAAGAGGAAGAAAAAGAGACAGAAGAGGGAGAAAAGGAGGTAGAGAGGGTAGAGCAAAGAGAAGAGTCCCCTAAAACTTTGGAAAGAGAAGTAGCAACTACCCTCACTTCCCTCAGTACACCAGTCAAGCAAAAGTAGAAGAGGAAAAGAAAAACCTCCATGTATTTTAGGGCAAGGAAGAGTACCAGAATTAAAATAGGCAAACCTTAACCCTCATCAAAGACTCCCATTAACATTAAAGATTCACCATCTGCCCAGGTGAAAGAATCTCCTTCCAAGACACCCATAACCTATGAAAGGAGGACTACAAGATCTTCTACATGGAAGGGAAATGCAATTCTATAGGACACCAAACCAGACCTACAGGAGGCTAAAACAGTCCTACAGGAGACACTGTACAAACTATAGGAGAAACAAAAACTTAAGGAAAATATAGGAGGATAGCCAAAGGTGAAAGAGGAAGCACAAGAGCTACAAGAACATGACCCCCGGCCTAATCTTGACTCTTATTACAGACTACTTGAGGGAGGCAAGATAATCCCATAGAAATTTGCAATTCCACTATTTTTCGAATTGGAGAAAGAGAGAGTGAGAACACATAGGTGGATGCAGATAGCCAAGTCCAAAGGAGTTGAGGATATTGGCCACATGGAAGACAAACTCAGGGAAATGGGTAGGGAATTGAGTGCCTCAGAGATAGAGAAGCCATTACAAGAAGCCATCTTGAGAATGATAATGAATTACTAAGGAGGCAGTTGCAGGAGAAAGAGACTCATTTGACATACATGGAAACTTATCCATAGAAGCATCATAATGCAGAACACCAGCCAAATCTTATGGCCTCTATTTGAAGGATCAATGGCTTCAATTCCAAATAAAAACTTTGGCACAAAGAGGCATAATGACTTTCCAAGACTACATGTAGTTGATGGATTTGTGTGACCAAAGCACCTTCGAGGACAAAGTAAATATGGCAGAGTTCTATCCACGCAACATGGCCCTTACAGGCCTAAATGTGTGGGACCCCAATGCTAAGCTAGGGGATCTGCAATTAATGGCCATGGTGTCATAGATGAATCATGAAGAATTGAGGGCATCAGAAATGAAAAGATTGTTAATAAAAGAGAAGAGTGAACCATTGATGATAAGAGCTGAGCCATCAGATCCTATGGCACTCATCAGCACATGCAACCTGCTTGTCAATGACCCTTAGATTGCCCCTAAATATCTAGCCAATCAATAACAAGCCATTGCACACTTTGAAGATATGCTTAGGCTACTTGGGGATGATTGTGTGCATGCATGCATGAGAAGATGGAACACCCTACCCCACATCTTGCAGATCAAAGAATACCATTCCCCCATGAGGCTGAAGGAGGCATTGAAAAGAGTGCCAATGTACAAGCGCTCCATGCAAAGGCTGAAGGTCAACTGGATTGGCCTCAAACTGAGTCCTCCACTCATATCAGGCATGATGGAAGGAAGAAGAGAAGAAGAAGAGAAGGAGCAATGGAAGGACATAGATAGAAAGGCAAGATTTTATGGAGAACATGAGTAGACTACATCAAAAGCTTGGAATGCTAGGGTGGCCACTAGGGTCATGAAAGACCAAGAGATTGACTAGGTTGCTCAGAAGATGGGAAACACCTTCAGTAGGGGTGTGATGATGAGCCTCATAAATGGGTAATTATATGGGCTCATTTTACCTCCTAACCTAGTCAAATCAACCATTCTCTTAGCTTATTGTATCATTTTCTGATTATATTTATGCTTATAGGGTGAGTTGAGTTAGCTATTATGCCATGTGGTCTAACATGTATTTAATGTAGATTATTGATGGATTTCAAGGTCAAAGTCAAGGATCTAGTGGTCAAACTGCAGCAATAACTAGAAGTAGATAGAGGAGAGGACTTATAGGAGGAAATACCCCTCATTTATTGCTCCTCACTTCAAATTCCCCTTCATTCAGCTCAGTGTACAAGCAGCCGAATCATGCACTAGAAGGAAACCGAGAAAGTGGAAGATGATTGATAGTTATCTTGAGTTTTGGGAGCCAAGCATCCCTAATTTTAAGGAAGCTGTTGGTAGCTTCAGATGTATAAGTAGAGAGGCCTAGGGACTCACTAGGGTTGAATTTTTTTTGCTTGTGTAAACTCTGCTCAAATTTCGAGCTTACTATTTTATGACAATTTTATGTAATCTTGCTATTTTTTGATAATGAAGATGGAATCCTTTTGAGCTAGCACTGAATTACCTCAGAGGGCTGAAGCTCTAGGGTTAGGGCCCAATCCAAGCAGCCAAGCTTCTCTTTACTTGTATTTTTATGCTTTACTTCAGTTTTAGATTAGTTTGTGGTTAGATGTATTTCTCTTATGGTTAAGAATAGTTTGTTTTTTATGATTTAGTAGCTTGCTTCCATTTGTGCTTTATGTAGTAGGTTAAGAAATGATCAAAAAAGATTCAAAAGGCTAGAAACAGTGCTTTAATCTCTCTTCCTCCCTCTAGGACCATGATTTGAGGCAAAGACTCTCTTGCTGCCCCAAAAACACAGATTTTCCTCATTCCTAGGACTTCTAGTGTTTGCAGCTCTCTAGTAGGTTGATAATCCAATTTTTCTTTTCTTTAGATCTTCTTTATCATGTTCACTTCTTGATTTGCAATAGTCCTTTTGCATGCTTTACTTTTTTACAACATTTTCCAGCATTTCCTTCTATACATCATAGTTTAGGCCATTTTAATGCAAAACTTTGTTTTTCCTAGGATGCACTCATTTCATTGGTTGCTTGATTTTCTTGTTTGACTATCAGTTTATATGTAGCATATCTCTTCTAGTAGTAGGTCAGCTTACCAGCAATCACACCTTGCATCTGATCCATGCCCTATAGGTCTCCCAAACCTCACCTCAATTCTGCCCTAGTTTCCTTCATTTTTCATAAAACTTCTTCCTCTCTACTTGAGCAAACCCAATCATCTTTTTCTCTCCTGGTGATTCATGGTAGACCTTAGGTGCCCTAACACCTCATTACAACCTTCATCCACCTTTTCCACCCAATATCACACCCTCAAAACAACGAAAATTTCTCTCGGCCTCCTCCTGTAGGCCTCTTGGAGTTTCCCTATTTTCCTCCTGTACTTTTCCGATGTTCTCCTGTAGTTTTTCCTGCAGGCTTTCTTTTGAAGGTCGAGTGTGGGAAAAGCCTCCAGAAGGCCACCTAAGACCTCCTAGAACCCATCCACACCATCCTACATCCTCCCAAGCTCCAAAACCGCCCTCTAACACCACCTGTTCTCTGCCACACTCACACACAATAAATTAGATGCATGTTAAATTCACATAAAAACACATAAAAGTCCAAAAATATGTTTTTTACTTATTTATTTCCAGAAATAGCATGGTTAGATGTTGTTTACTTCTTTGAGTAGGTAATGGCATTTCTTTCATGGTTTTTATAGTGTTTTTGGCAAAAGTAGAATTAGCTTGTTAATTAGGGTTTACTAGGTTTTGCTTTACATTTCAGTCTTTCTCCTTTCTGCAGTTAGAATAGCATCTATAGAGTAATCTTTCTTTCATTTCATCACACATAGATATTCTTTTGGAATCTATAGAATTTTTCTTGAGCTCCTAGTGATCTTGTGCCGACTGACCAAGTGACAACCTGCAGTGAGAACTAGTAGTTGTGCATATAGCACCGACACTTCCAAGTTTGTTACAAACTACCAGGTTGATAAAAGTGAAGTTGGTAGCCTAGGAGTTGCAGCATTCTTGCTGCAATACTAGCGCTCACCACGATGGATTTTCTCTCGTAAACAAATTGTCACTTGGACAATTTTTACGGAATAAATGATAGCACATTATGACGATGCAAAAGCAACACTTTTTTTAGCCAATTGATAAATCTCAAACAAAAGGGTTCAATTATGGAGCACATTGAGGACTTCAAAAATTGAATATAAGGGTAAAATATATTCCAAAGGAGCATATTATTGATGTGTTCATAGGGACTTTAAAGGATAACATCCAACATGAGGTTCGCCTTTGGGAACCTGATTCACTGGAGAAGGCATTCAGGTTGGAAAGAAAAATGGAAAGAAAAATTATGGCAACCAGGAAGCCTACCACTCACAACTATAAATATGGAAGTTTTGTTTGCCATATCCTTCCACAACCTACAAGGTTGACACCACAACAATTGGAAGAAAAAAGAGCAAAAGGACTTTGTTACAGTTGTGATAGAAAATACAAATAAAGGTCATAAGTGTGTTGAGAAGAAATTATTTTATATAGATTGTCAAGAGGACGAAGAAAAGGAACAAGAAACATCAAAAGAAGAGGATATACAGTAGGATCAAACCCTAGAGAAAGAAGGAATGATTATGTCCATATATTGTAATGCATTGGTTGGAATTACCACTCAAACTATCAAGATAGAAGGACATATCAAGAAGAAAAAGGTAATAGTGTTGATTGATTCGGGCAGTACCCATAATTTTATTTATTGTAAGATAGAAAAGGAATTGAATTGCTTCCTATATCCAGCACCAGAGTGTCAAGTTATGGTTGCAAGTGGAGGAACCATAAATTGCTCAAGAATGTGCCATAATATCAAGCTATCCATGGGAGAATATGTATTGAATAGACCAATGCTTTCCCTTCCAATGGGTGATGTTGATGTTATACTAGGAGTCCAATGGCTACAATCCTCGGGTATAATAGCTTTTAATTTTCAAGAAATTTTCATGAAATTTTGTTTGGAAGGAAAGGAAGTTGAATTAAGGGGTATTGTAGGGAAATCAAGAAAGATAACCAGCTCTAATAGAATGACAAAGCTTCTAAAGAAAAAAAATGAGGTATAATTGCACAATTATGTTCGCTAGAGGTTCCCTCATCGAAATCATCTATTTCTCCAGATATCTAAAAAGTCTTGGACAATCATTCCAAGGTATTTGAGGCTCCCAAAGGCCTCCCACCTATTCATGGTCATGATCATGCTATTCATTTGATTCCAGGAAGTGTTCCTCCAAACATCAGGCCTTATAGATATCCCTATGCTCAAAAGAGTGAAATTGAATGTATGGTTGCAGAAATGCTAGAGGCTGGTATAATTCAACCTAGTCAAAGTTCTTTCTCTGCTCCAGTAGTATTTGTGCACAAGAAGGATGGATCATGGTGCATGTGTCTGGATTATAGGGAGCTCAACAAGGTCACTATTAAAGATAAGTTTCCCATTCCTGTCATTGATGAATTACTGGATGAATTGCATGGATTCAATTATACCTTCACCAAGTTGGATCTTCGTTCAGGATATCATCAAATTAGAATGAAGACTGAAGACATTCCAAAAACATCATTTAGAACTCATGAGGGTCATTATGAATTTTTGGTCATGCCTTTTGGCCTACCAATGCACCTTCTACATTTCAAGGTTTGATGAATTCCATTTTCAAACCCTTCCTTAGAAAATTTGTGTTAGTATTTTTTGATGATATACTAATCTACAACAAGTCTTGGAAGGATCATGTTCAACATGTTGACAGGGTGCTCAAACTATTGGAGGAGAAACAATTATATGGAAAAAGGTCCAAATGTTTCTTTGGAGTACAAGAGGTGGAATATCTAGGTCATATTGTATCTCGTGAAGGTGTTAAGGTAGACCTTAGAAAAATTAAGGCCATTAAGGAATGGAAAATCCCCACATCCATAAAGTATCTGCGAGGATTTCTTGGGTTGATAGGGTGTTATCACAAGTTTGTTAAGAATTATGGGAGAATAGTAGCACCTCTAACAACGTTATTGAAGAAAGATGCATTTTCATGGACTCCATAAGAAAAAATGGCCTTTGAACGTCTTAAAGAGGCAATGTGCCAAGCACTGGTCTTAGTTACACTGAACTTCACAAAAACCTTTATTGTGGAATATGATGCCTAAGGAAATGGAATTGGTGTTGTTTTAATGCAAGAAGAAAGACCCATTGCTTTCAAAAGTCGTCCAATTAAAGGAAAGCATTTACAAAAAGCTATTTATAAGAAGGAGATGTTGGCAATACTACATGCACTTAAGAAATGGTGACCCTACCTAATGGGAAGACACTTCAAGGTAAAAACGGATCATGATAGTCTTAAATAATTTTTAGAACAAAGATTA
>APFE030381698.1:39454-64256 GCA_000404065.3 Pinus taeda | reverse complement strand
AGAAAATTTGTGTTAGTATTTTTGATGATATACTAATCTACAACAAGTCTTGGAAGGATCATGTTCAACATGTTGACAGGGTGCTCAAACTATTGGAGGAGAAACAATTATATGGAAAAAGGTCCAAATGTTTCTTTGGAGTACAAGAGGTGGAATATCTAGGTCATATTGTATCTCGTGAAGGTGTTAAGGTAGACCTTAGAAAAATTAAGGCCATTAAGGAATGGAAAATCCCCACATCCATAAAGTATCTGCGAGGATTTCTTGGGTTGATAGGGTGTTATCACAAGTTTGTTAAGAATTATGGGAGAATAGTAGCACCTCTAACAACGTTATTGAAGAAAGATGCATTTTCATGGACTCCATAAGAAAAAATGGCCTTTGAACGTCTTAAAGAGGCAATGTGCCAAGCACTGGTCTTAGTTACACTGAACTTCACAAAAACCTTTATTGTGGAATATGATGCCTAAGGAAATGGAATTGGTGCTGTTCTAATGCAAGATGAAAGACCCATTTCTTTTGAAAGTCGTCCAATCAAGTGAAATTTTTTACACAAAGCTATTTATGAGAAGGAAATGTTGGCAATACTCATGCACTTAAGAAATGGCGACCCTACCTAATGGGAAGAAATTTCAAGGTAAAAACAGATCATGATAGCCTTAAATACTTTTTAGAACAAAGATTATCCTCTGAAGAGCAGCAAAAATGGGTCACAAAGATGTTGGGTTATGACTTTTAAATCATCTACAAAAAAGGGAAGCAAAATGTTGTGGCATATGCACTCTCAAGAAAGGAGGAGGATGTGGAATTATTGCTTTGTGCCATTTATATTATCCAACCATATTGGATAAAAGAATAAAGGGATGAATGGAAGGATGATGAAGAAGTGTGGGCACTCATTCAAAAGCTACAACAAGATCTCAATACATCTGATACATTTAGACGGAAAAATGATTTGTTATGGTACAAAGATCGCTTATAACTATGTAAGAATCCCCAACTCAAACAAAATATTCTTATGGAATCGCACACTTCTCCCTTAGGAGGGCACTTAGGATTTTTAAAAACTTACCACAGGGTTAAGAAGGAATTTTTTTGGGATAGCCTTAAATCGGACATTCAAAAGTTTGTGGCAGAATGTTTGGTTTTCCAACAAAATAAATTTGAAACAATTAAGACCCTAGGTCTATTACAACCTTTATCTATTCCAAGCCAACACTGGGAGGAGGTTTCAATGGATTTTATCACAGGTTTACCCAAGTCCAAAGGAAAAAGTGTCATCATGGTGGTAGTTGACAAACTTACCAAGTATGCACACTTTTGTGCATTATTTCATCCATTTAAAGCCAATACAATTTCTACAACATTTATGGAAATAATTCAAAAGCTACATGGAAACCCAAAGATTATTGTAAGCGACAAAGATCCCATTTTTGTTGGAATTTTTTGGACAAAATTATTTTCTTGTCTCAGTACTCAGTTAGCTCATAAATTATCTTATCATCCTCAATTTGATGGGAAAACTGAGATAGTAAACAAATGTTTGGAAGGATATCTTCATTGCTTTGTCTTTGATAAACAAACACAATGGGTCAAATGGTTTCGTCTGGCTGAATGGTGGTATAACACTTCCTTCCATATTGCAGCAAAAATGACCCCATTTATGGCACTTTATGGATATTATCCACCATCCATCAGATCATATTTAAGAGAAAATTCTAAGGTTCAAGTAGTGGAAGATCGCATTGAACATCAACAACAAGTTCTCCAACTTTTAAAGGATAACCTCACTTTGTCGCATAATAGAATGAAACAACAGGCATATCAACACCGCAACAAAAGAAGTTTTAATATAGGTGACTGAGTATTCCTACGGCTACAACCATATAAACAAATGTCCCTCAGGCAAGCTAAGAAGGATAATAAATTATCACCAAAGTATTATGGTACATACAAGGTGTTCCAAAATATTGGTACTATGGCATACAAATTGGAGCTTCATGCAGCTTCCTAAGTGCACCTAGTTTTCCATGTTTCATGTTTAAAGAAGGTTATAGGTGACAAGCTCCTAGTTCAAACAATATTGCCATAACTTGACGAGGAAGGAAAAATCATATTTGAACCTGAAGTAGTCACAAAAACAAGAACTCGATAGCTACGAAATTGATCAATTTCAGAGTATCTCATCAAGTGGAAGAACCTACCTGTTGAAGATTCCACATGGGAGGCTGATAATTTTATATAGAAGCATATAGAACTACTCAAGCATTGAGGACAAACCTTTTTTGAAGGAGAGGGGCATGTTAGGTCCCTATAATACTCGTGATTCCCCCACTACTATTGTCATTATAGCCCTTATTGTTAATATTGTGCCCCTATTGTTACCATATTGTTATTAGTGTGCCCCATAGAAGCCCACTATTGTTATTGTTGTGCCCTTATATTATTATTGTTATGTTGGCTTTTATTATATTGTGACCCCTTAGACTCATATATATAGAAATGAGGTTTAGTCATTTGTATCATCCAAGAATTGTTCATTTGTGTAATGTAAAGGAGGTTGCCCCCTCAAAGAGGCTAATTTTGAAGTCGTTGATCTATCTTTTTATCTTTTTGTGCGCTGGTTCATAATAGTATGAAGCTAACCTCCGACTATAAACTATGGATTTGGTTCGTAAAATCAAGGTTTTCAATGGTAAGGTTTCGATGGGATAGGTGGTATAATATATATATATAATATATATAGATATATATCATATATATATATATATATATATATATATATTTTTGTGTGGTGTGGTGGATTGTGAACATATCAAGTAATGTAGCATTCACACAATCATAATTTTTTAAAATTAAGTAACTTACACACATGTTAAAATTTGGTAGCTCAGGGATGAATTTATCCTAGAAGAAATCATATATTTCAGTTCTGTTTGATTCACCTATGATAACATTTAATTCCTAACAATTCTAATATGACTTTCCAAATATAGAAAGACATGTTAAATGATCAAGGATGATCTTGACCTATGGAATCCACTTTAAAATCAAATCACTCATGATTATACAAGTCAAGAATTAGCATTTATCTTTATTAGTATTATTATTATTATGATACCATTATTTATAAAATAGTCTAAAGTCATTCACTTTTAGTGGATTAATAAAAGAAAATTCTCAATAGTCTCATGGAATAAGTCAACTAAATTAAGAATCTCTTATTTGGAATTGAACCTCTCTCTTGGAATAAAATAGCAACTCTACACTTAAGAGAATGTAACTCTCCCTCACTAATTCAATGTATGGATTAAGTGTAACTCCTCATTAAATGAACTTGTAACTCCCTCACTTAATTTGATTTGTAACAATTACCAAATATTCTCTCATGTCTAAGTGTAACTCTCTCTCTCCCTATTTTGAATTTTAACTCCATAATACAAGTGTACCTCTCTCTCTATTCTTGAGATGAGTTACACTTCTCCTCAAGTAACTCCTCCCTCATGGAATTGGATTTTCCTATTGTTGTCTCAAAGCATGAATTTAGTTTGTAACTCCTCTCCTTTCTCATCTATTTAAGCAAGAGTAAGTGATATTTGAGAGTAGCATGTTCATTATGAAGAAGGAGAGCAAGTGTTGAGTGCGTTCAAGAGAAGTGTGAGAGCAAGTGAAGAGAAATAGCAAGGGAAGAGTTGGAGCAAGTGTAAGAGGAGATGTTCAAGCAAAGAGCAAGAGCACTTCAACTGCAAGTTGATCAGACATTAGTGACTTTATTCATTCTCATTCTCTCTCTCTCTAAACTCTACTGAACAATTGAAGAAATCTAATAGAAGAAGAATCATTTGGGTTTTCCCATTTGAGGGGTTTTTCCATGGCCATTTTACCAAAATCTTAGTGTCTCGTATTTGTGCTTGCATGTTTTCATGTGATCCTTAAGTTTATGTAATATCTATAATTGGTGATCTGAAAATTTTTGAAAAAAATGCATTCTAAGTAATTGTAACAATAGAGAACATTTAGTTTTATCCAAAGTACTATCAAGTCCCAACATAGAACATTCAGTTTTATACAAAGCACATTCATCTTTCTGTAAAGCATATTCAGTTCTCTGCATATAACTTTCAATTTTTTGCAAAGAGTTTTTAAGTTTTTCATATAATTTTCAGATTTTAACATGGTATCAAAGCCTTGTTGAAGACAAGTCCAAGGAGACCAGAGATCACTTGAAGAGACCCCACTTGTTGCCAAAGTTTTCTGATCAAGATGTCTTCATCCAACTTCAAAGTAGAGGAGAAGTTGAATGATGCTTCAAACTTTGGTCCATGGAAAGCAAAGCTAGATTTTACTCCTAAAGAACACACAGTTTTGGAGTATGTTGAAGGCACAGTAGATGATCCACCAGAGAATACAAGTGTTTCTATCAAATCCAAACATGAAAATGGTGAAATTCAAGCTATAAAAATTATATTTGATTCTCTTAGTGATCATATTATTACTTATATTTCTGGTTTGAATAAAGCTAAATAAATGTATGGAAAACTAATTGGAATGTTTGCAATTAGTCACTTGAACTAGATTATTACCTTGAAGAATCAACTGAAGGACATCAAGATGAACATAGGAGAGATGATTTAAGAATACTTCTTGAGAATGACCAAAATCATGAATCAACTTTCAATAGTCGATGAAGTTTTACCCAACAAAGAAATGGTGTTGATTGTGCTTGGAGTCCTTTATTGTGTTTGGGATACTTTTATCACCATCATTAGCAATATCAACACTATTCTCACATTTGATGAGCTCCTACGAAAGTGTCTTCAAGAGGAGGCTAGACTCATCTCTAGACGGAGAATTTCACATCATGAAGAAGGAGAACCTATTGAATTTTCAACCTATGACAAGAGAAATAAAGGTAATAAAGACTCTCATCATTTTTCAAAGAGATCTGCTTTCAAATAAAATGATTCTTTTAAAGGGAATATAGACAAGTCAAAAGTTAGATGCTTTAACTGCCAAAAACATTGTCACTTTGCTCATGACTATAGAGAAAGAAGAAGAGCATCTAGATTCAAAAACAAAATTGATTGTAGAAAAGAAACTTCTAAAAATTAGGGAAAAGGTCATCCTAAGAAAACAATAAATCCAAGGTATATAAATAATGTATTAGAAACTCAGTCATAATATTTTCTTGTTTGTGCACTTTCAAGTTCTTTTTCTGTAGATTCATTTGATAGCTGGTTAGTTGATAATGGTGCTTCCAAACAGTTTAATGGTTACAAAGAAACACTCTCTAATCTAGTTGAGATGGAGACTAATTTAAATGTTATCATTCGAGATAATTCTACTCACCAAATTAAAGGGCATGGTTCAATTTCATTTCAGTTAGATGATGGAAAATCTATTTTTGGCAAGAAGTTTTGTATGTATCTGGTTTGAAAAATAATATTTTATCCATATTTTCTCTAGAAGATAAAGGAATGAAAGTTGCTTTTATTAATGGAAAAGTTCTCACCTAGTATTTGAACTCAAGTATAAGATAATCCTTCACTCTTGATCAAAACGTGAAGGGATTTACAAAGTTAATGGTAAACCCATTCATGCACTGGTCCATGATACTAATCCGCAATGTGAGCTATTGATCTAGATGGCTCTAGGGGCACACACAAGATAAAGAGGGCTCATGAACGCTCGAAAAATAAAATTAACCAGAATGGTTTCGACCTAGGACTAGAGCGTATATCTCATTGTCCTAATTGCGGAGGTGTGAATGGTTCGTCAATCCGAGCTCGTATGAGGGAGAACAAGCCAGTCAAAGTTTTGGTCAAAGTTGGAATGTGGGCCAGGTTTAAGTGTCCTACAATTTGACCGACCCTGAGCAATGAAACCTAGCTCCCAAAATCAGTTGAAATTGTGGCCTCGTTAATTTTCCCAATATCCCTTATTTCCTAAACATTTGAAGATCTCCCCTTTTCTAGAAAAAAATAGAAATAGAAATAAAATAAATTATATTATGTTGGCGAGCCACCACCCCCAAAACCCATTTCATAATTTTTATTTTATTTATTAAAAGGCCGATGGGCCATAACCCCCACCAGCCTAACTATAACCTTACTAAAAAAACAATGTATATTATTGAATAGGGCTCGGAGCCCTCCAACCGCCACCAAGAATGACTACATAACGTTAATGGGGTGGGCACGGGCCACCTCTGGTGGACCCGACCCACACCTCCAAACTATCAACATACAATATGCAATGAATAAGAGTGCCGGAGGGGGTTGAACCCACCCAGCCAGGCCCCCAAATGGGCGGCCCCATAAATAGTACGTGCCCATAAACATTACGTACCCCCATTACGGTACCACCACATAAAACCAGCGGTCCAAACATTAATGCAACCACAAGAAATTAATGCGTGCCAAGACGGATCATGGGGCAGACCACCCAATGCAGATCCGATCCTCTTTTTAATTCAATTTTGTTTTTTTTAAAACTATAATGTGTAAAAAAAAGGAGGGGCGGGGTTTGACCACCCGACGCCTCCTCAACTAATGCCTATGTTTACCACTGCACCAAATAGAATTCATTGGTATTTCCACCTGAAGAATAATATAAAACCAACATTTTCCCAGTGCACCCTAGCATGGAGGAACCAAGAGCGGGCATGGAAAATGAGGTAGTTAATTTTTAATTAACTTTTTCATGCAAGTGGAACCTCATGACTAAACGAAATTTCCATGAGGGTGAAATTTTTGCGTGTCCAAATTGGACAATTTTTAGGTCGATCTTACACCTCTCAGCGACACAAACCTGATGGTGCAGGCAGTTTCCTGATCTGAGCAGTCAATTTACAGAGGACCCGGAGGAGGGAATCCTTGAGGAATCTAGGGAGAATCTAAAAGATTCCTTGAGCCCCAGATTCTCATTTTCTCAAAATTCAGAAATTCGACAGTCGATTTTGCACTATTCGACACCACAAATCTGATGGTGCATTCATATTTTCCATTTTCTCATTTCATTTTCTAGCCACTTTTCTAAGTGGAGTGCATGTGTCAACATTTATGTGCGAGCAGTCATTTTCATGCGATTGATGCCGTGAGATTGATGGTCTGAACAACTTCAGCAGTTTGATATCTGCTTCTTCAGATGGACCTGGTTGTGATGTATATGTAGTGTGTTCATGTACTTCTTTTGCTATGCATTGTGCTTCACAAATCCCTATTTGATGTTGATGAGGGATCTTGTTGATTAGTTGTTTTCATGATTCTTGCTTGACGTGATGCAGAATCATTTATGTGATGTACTTGTTGTCATGATTCGTCATGTTATGTTTTGAGATCCCTTTGTTGTATGTTGATGGGATACTCTTGTTTTCGTCATGCATGTTTGCATTGAGATCCCTTTTATGCCATGTTGGCGGAATGATCATCGTGCATGATTTTGTGTCATACTAATAGGAGTCCTTTTTTAGTGAGAGTTCCTATAGCAGAACATCTCTTGGAGCCACTCTTGTGTGAGGGCATTTTCCTTGTATGATAGAGACATCACCTATATGTACATCACCACTATTGACAACACTTAATGCAGCGACCTACACCATCTTAGCACTGGGGCCCAGAGACATAGTCCCTCCTGGATGAACTCCGTTGTCAACAACTTATGTTTTTATGTTGATGATAATTTTCATGTTCCTCTTCTTTACAACATGCATATGTATTCATTTGTGTTCTTTTAAAAATGAAATTTAACAAATCACGTAAGTAAAAGGTCTTGGAAGGGTCCTTTATCACACCTGGACCTGGATCAAGTGGTATTAGAGCAGTCTTTGCGTTGATGTGAATTGCAGCATGAACAATGGAACGTGCAGTGATAGAGGATGAAAAGCGATGTACGAGACCATGCTCAAAATTTCCAAAAGAGTATAATTAATGTATGAAACTCTACAGAAAGAGACAGAGGAAAAGGAGCGATTGTAGCTTCAATTGCAAGCCACACAAGAGGCCATGGAAGAATGAAGTAAAACAAACAATATTCAAATGGAGAACGCTGAATTGAAGATGCGTCTACATGAAGAGAAAGAGGAAAAACTGAGTTTTCTATGATAGCTGCAAGCAAAGGACGAGGCCTTGGAAAAGCTGCAGCGTGATCCATCCAAGATAAAAAGTAGTTCTCCATATTCATGCATGTTTCCTGATGATGATTTCACTGTTTTTGAAAATCATACCACAGGAATTGGCTCCAAACTATTGAAGGGAGTGGGGTATGAAGGAAAAGGCTTGGGTGTTAATGGCTAAGGCATTGTCAACCCCATCAAAGTAGAGGAATTACCGTGTCAAAAAGGACTTGGGTATGTCAGAAAGGAAGTTGGGGAATGTGCCATGACAGTCAGTGAACCACCAACAATGGATGATGAGCAACCCTCATCAGTTCTTTCCCAGTCAACAAAGGAGGTAAAATATGTTGATTTACTTTAGGTTTCATCTTCACATAGTATGATTTCTGTTGGAGATGTGGAGATCCCAATTATAGGGACAAACATGAGGCTCCTTACAAGGACGAGGCATAAGGAGGAAAGAAAATTTGGTGTTAATAACCAAGGCATAACTCAACCATTGGAGGTTATGCAGAGACCTCAATTTACAGGTTCGAGATACACTAAAGGAGAATGCTCAAAGGTGTCAGATTCTTTTGAGACATTGTTGAAATCATCGAGGAAAGAGAATGATGGGAAAACATCCCCATCATCGCATGGCAGTTTCCATTGCAGGGAAAGAGTTGAGGCAAGCTCTCATTGCCATACTTACACCAAAGACAACAAAGAAAGGTATAACCACTCTCAAAATTCAAATGTTCATTTCAATTATAATCATGTTTTTAAAGATGAACGTAAATTTACATGGAATCAAAAAACATGTACCTTTTGTGGATTACATAACCATACATTTTCTATGTGTTGAAAAAGAATGGCAGCACACAAAAGGATGAGGCGTGAAAGACCCTCTCAACAGCAAGTAAAGAAACATGTTAAGAATATCTGGAGGAAGAAGACCTATTGTAGTCATTGTGATAGAAGTGGCCATCAAAGAGCCACATGTTGGAGGCTCCATCCAGAGTAGTGCCTTAAAGACAAAGTGTCGGTGCATGAACCAGGTGAAGCAGTTGTTCGACAATCGAATACGCCACAAGGAGGCAACCCATTCACCTTGATAAGTGAAAAATGGTTTCTAGATATGTTAGCATTTCATGGTCATGCTTTTGTGAATCATTTGTTGCATTTTAAAATGTAAAAGTGATGATGTGTTTTCCATGACTTGTTCAACAACAATGATGCTTTTTCTTATTTTGTGTTGCATGATAAACTGTGAAAGTGATGTTGTGTTTCCACCACTTGTCAAAGCAAATAATGTTTGGCCTTATCTTTGTAAATCACGTGTTGCAATGATGATGTGTTTTCCATCACTTGTTGAAGCAACAATGACATGTTGGCCTTGCTTTCGTAATAGGGGTATTCTGTCCATCTTGATGTAAACTTGACCACCGAGTATGTGTTATAAACTCGTGGCAAGTATGGATGCTTAGGTCATTAGTTGGTCATGAGAGTAAAGCATGTAATTTAAAAAAAAAATGCACTACAGGTTGCAGAGGTTGCAAGTGTTGGCTCATTGCTTAAGGCTTCGAAGAACAAAGGTGAAGGAGATGGAAGCGAGACCTTTTCAGGATGCTTGTGATGCAGACAAGGTATAGAGAAGTTGTAGATTTTTTCATGCTTTTGGAGGACCAAAAGCTCCTCAATGGGGAGGATTGATCTAGGTGGCTCCAGGGACACACACAGGACAAAGAGGGCTTATGAATGCTCAAAAATCAAAGTGATGAGAATCATTTCAACCTAGGACCAGAGCGTAGATCTCATCGTCCTCATTGCAGAGGTGCGAATGGTTCATCAATCCGATCTCGTATGAGGGAGAACGAGTCAGTCAAAGTTTTGGTCAAAGTTGGGCAGTGGGCCAGGTTTAAGTATCCTACAATTTGACCTACCTCGAGGCATGAAACCTAGCTCCCAAAATTGGTTGAAATTTTGGCCTCGTTAATTTGGCCAATATCCCTTATTTCATAAAGATTTGAAAATCTCCCCTTTTCTTAAAAAATAAATAAATAAATAAATAATTATATTATGGTGGTGGGCCACCACCCCTGCCACCCCCAAAACCCATTTCATAGCAAAATTTTATTAAAACACTGACAGGCCATAATCCCTGCCGGCCTAACCGTAAACTTACTAAAAAACAATATATATTTTTGAATAGGGCTCAGAGCCCTCCAACCACCACCAAGAATGAATACATAACATTAATGGGGTGGGCACGAGCCACCTCCAGTGGACCTAGCCCACACCCCCAAACTACCAACATAAAATATGCAATGAATAAGAGTGCCGGCGGTGGTTGAACCCACCCGAATCATGTGGCCGGCCCCATAAATTGTACGCACCCATAAACATTACGTACCCCCATTATGGTACCACTACATAAAATTGGTAGTCCAAACGTTAATGCGACCACAAGAACTTAATGTGTGTCAAGACGGATCATGGGGTGGGTCGCCCAGTGCGACCTGATCCTCTTTTTAATTCAATTTCATTTTTTTAAAAACTATAATGTGTAAAAGGAAAGGAGGGGCAAGGTTTGACCACCCGACCCCTCCTCAACTAATGCTTATGTTTACCACTGCACCAAACAGACTTCATTGGTATTTCTGCCCAAAGAATAATATAAACCCAACATTTTCCTAGTGCGCCCCAACATGGAGGAACCAGGAGGGCACAGAAAGCTAGGGAGTGAATTTTTAATTAATTTTTTAATGCAGGTGAAACCATGACTAAGTGAAATTTCTAGGAGGGTGAAACTTTTGTAGTGTCCAAATTGGACAAATTTTATGTTGATCTTACACCTCTCAGCAACACAAACCTAATGGCGCAGTCAGTTTCTTGATCTAAGCAACCAATTTGTAGAGGACCTAGAGAAGGGAACCTTTAAGGAATCTAGGGGGAATCTAAAAGATTCCTTGTGCCCCAGATTCTCAATTTCTCAGAATTCAGAAATTCGACAATCGATTTTTCACTATTTGATGCCACAAATCTGATGGTGCATTCAGATTTTCCATTTTCTCATTTCATTTTCCAGCCACTTTTCTAAGTGGAGTATAGGTGTCAACATTTACATGCGAGCAGTCATTTTCATGCGATTGATGACGTGAGATCGATGGTCCGAACAACTTCAGCAGTTTGACATTTGCTTCTTCAGATGGCCCTGGTTGTGAGGTATATGCAGTGCATTCATGTACTTCTTTTTCTATGCATTGTGCTGCATAAATCCCTGTTTGACGTTGATGAGGGATCTTATTGATTACTTGTTTTCATGGTTCCTGCTTGATGTGGCGGAATCGTCTATGTGATGTACTTGTTGTCATGATTTGTCATGTTATGTTTTGATATCCCTTTGTTGTATGTTGACGAGATACTCATGTTGTCGTCATGCATGTTTGCATTGAGATCCTTTTTATGCCATGTTGGCAGGATGATCATCGTGCATGAGTTTGTGTCATACTGATAGGAGTCCTTTTTTTACTGAGAGTTCCTGTAGTAGAACATCTCTTGGAGCCACTCCTGCATGAGGGAATTTTCCTTGTATGATACATACATCACCTCTATGTACATCATCACTATTGATAACACTTAATGCAATGGCCTACACCATCTTGACACTGGGGCCCGGAGACATAGTCCCTCTTGGACGAACTCTGTTATCAATGTCTTATGTTTTTATGTTGATGATGATTTTCATGTTCCTCTTCTTTGCAACATGCAAATGTATTCATTTATGTTCTTTTAAAAATAAAATTTAACACATCACAAAAGTAAAAGGTCTTGGAAGGGTCCTTTGTCACACCTAGACCTGGATTAGCTATGGCACATAAGATTTGCTCACCTACAATACAAAGACTTACCTCATGTGAGGAAGATGGTTTCTGGAATGCTTGAGATCAAAATGGATCATGAAGGAGTTTTCCCAAGATGTGTAAGTGGAAAGCATGTAAATGGACTATTCACTCCAAGTAGAACAAAAACTAGTCAGATGCTTCAACTCATACATTTTTATTTATGTGGACCTATTAATGTTACTTCTCTTGGTGGCTACTTGTATTTCATGATTTTTATTTTTTATTTTTTTTTTTAATGTTTTTTCTCGCAAGTCATGAATATTCTTTTTTAAAAAGAAAGGGGAAACATTTGATATGTTTAGAGATTTCAAGGCTTTTATTGAAAATCAAATTGGAAAGCCGATCAAAGCTTTTAGATATGATATTGGGGGAGAGTTCACCTCCACTTATTTTAATGATCTTTGTAAAGACACAAAAATAAAGAAATAAAAAATTGTGCCGTACAATCCACAACAAAATGGTGTGGATGAAAGGAAGAACATAACCATTATGGAAGCAGTTAGAGCCATGTTTCTTGATCAAAAGCTACCAAAGTTTATGTGGGGAGACGCTGCGAAAACTATCGTTTATGTGCAAAACAAAACTCCTCATCAGGACTTAAACAATAAAACTATTGAAGAAGCCTTCACTGGTGAAAGGCCTGAGGTGAGTCATTTGAGAATCTTTGGTTGTTTTGTGTACTTCCATGTGCCGAAAGAGAAAAGGAAAAAAACTGGAAGCTTTAGATGCAGATCTTCAAAAAGCAAGAGAATCACCTCCTCCTAGCATTGTTGAAAGACATGATGTTAATGAAAAAGGGACTGCATATGAGTCTGAACCTGAACCTAACAATGAACGTGCTAATAATCCCATGGGTTCCATGGATTATCTAGATGCTCCACCACATGATTGTCCTACTAGAAATAGATCACTATGGCTACGAGATACCTTCCAAGATGTTGAGAAACATGCTTCCCGAAGAGGAATGTTCAGAGAAAGTAAGATATGGGTTCCATTGATCATCTAGATGCTCCACCACATGATCCTCCTACCAGAAATAGACCACTATGGCTATGAGATACCTTCCAAGATGTTGAGAAACATGCTTCCCGAAGAGGAATGTTTAGAGAAAGTAAGAAGCCAAGTCATTTTCAAGGGTATGTTGCTGCCATGAGAAACATCATTCATGCAGAACCATGCACATTTGAAGAAGATGAAAAAAAACAAGTTAGGAATGATTCCATGGCTTAAGAATATGAGTCCATCATCCAGAATGATGTCTACGAAGTGGTTCCTGGACTTCAAGGTAAATATGTTGTCACTTCCAAATGGTTGTTAAGATTAAAATTGGTGGATATGGTAGTATTAAAAAATATTGGGCTAAATTTGTAGCTAGAGTTTTCTCTCAAAATGAGGGAATAGATTATGATGAGATTTTTGCACCTGTAGCTTGATATACTAATATTTGATCTGTTGTTGCCTTAGCTACTAGCCAAGGATGGACTCTTCACCAAATGGACATGAAAACTAATTTCTTGCATGAATTCCTTGAGAAAGAGGTATTTGTGGAACAACCATAAGGCTTTGAAGAGCATGGCAGGGAAACTCATGTATGCAGAGTGAAGAAAGACTTATATGGGCTAAAGCAAGATGCCAGAGCTTGGTATGTTCATATTGATAGCTATCTAATGAAGCTTGGTTTCACCAAAAGTAGTGCAGACCCAAACCTCTACTTCAAGACTATCCAATGTATACCTTTAATTTGGGTATTGTATGTTGATGATTTATTCTTGACAGGAGGAGAATCTCTTATCCTCCAGTGTAAGAAAGAATTAGCTACTGAATTTGAAATGAAATACCTTGGTTTGATGCATTACTTTCTAGGTCTAGAGGTATGGAAAAGACCTCGTGAAATTTATCTTTCTCAAGGAAAATATGTTGTTAATCTTCTTGAATCATTTGTTATGGTGGAATGTATGTCCATGCATACTCCTACGAAAATGAACTTTAAGAAATTATGTGGCAAAGTTGTAGGACCTAATCTGGAAAATCCCATAGATTATAAATAACTCATTGGTGCTTTGATGTTTTTGGTAAACACTACGTATGGCATATGATTTTCTATAAACAATTTAAGTCAACATATTATTGATCCCTTTCAGGCTCACTGGATTGCTTCAAAACTTGTACTCAAATACTTGAATGAAATTATCAATCTAGGATTGAAATACACTGCTAAAAATGTAATACTTCAAGGATACACTGACACTGATAAGATTGTTAACTCCGCTGATAGAAATAACACTTCTTGGTGTTTCTTTAGCTTGGTATCTACCATAATCTCTTGGATGAGTAGAAAGAAGAATACTGTTGCACTATGTACAACTTAATATTAGTACATTGTTGCTAGCATAGCTAGCAATGAGGTAGTTTGGATGAGAAATATTTTTGGGGAACTATTGGTGCAAGTTCTAGACACAACAATTATATATTGTGACAATAAGAGTGGGATTTGTCTTGTAGAAAATAATGTGTTTCATGAAAAGTCCAAGCATATTGAGATCAAGTATATCTATATACGAGATATGGTGTAGAGAGGATCAGTGAAGATCCATCATATCTTCAATGATGATCAAATAGCTGGCATTCTTACCGAGCGTTTACTAAAAGGAAAGTTCTTGCTTTTTAGAGAGCAATTTGGACTCATGGACATGACCCTTTTGGGAAGTAATCACAGTTGATTGAGAACATTGAGTTTCCTGTCCCCTTTGTCAGAGCTCACAGGATTAGGGAATGATGTCAGAAAGATCCTGAGGATGAGGGAATTCTTGTGTAGTGTGTGCCACAAGAGTAGGCCTCAATATGCATCTGACCCACAGTTTGGGATGTGGGAAGAGCCACCTATTTGGAAAATAGGTGTAATGAGACTTCTCTATGTGACTTTTCTAGGATGCATATGTTCCACCACTTGATGTAAAATGAAACTTGGTTTTATTTGATTCTTTTCTCTCTTACTTGTTTTTAGTCTTATCTATGTGATGCTTATGTTCTATCACTTAATTTTTGAGATGAAATTTGGTTCAGTGTAATCCTTGTCTATGTGACATGTGATGATACTTTCCTTTCCAAATTTGTGTTAAGTGGATTATTCCTCTTTAGATTGCGACTTCATTGTTATAGATGTTATAGAGTAGAGTCGAAATGAGATGAATGAAATAGATCAAAGGAAGCAAAGATCTTTGATGCAGAAATACATTTCTCCCTAGCTGAGACAGAGTGTTAAAATTTGGCAGCTCAGGGATTAATGTATCCTAGAAGAAATCATATCTTTTAGTTCTATTTGAACCAACTATAATAAAATTTCATTCCTAACAATTCTAATATGACTTTCCAAAAATAGTAAGTCACATCTCAATTTGGAAGTGACTTTCTAAAAATGGAAAGTCATGTCTAAATGATCAATGATGATCTTGACATATGGAATCCACTTTAAAATAAAATCAATCATGATTATATAAGTCAATAATTAATATTTTATCCTTGTTAGTATTATTATTATTATTATTATTGTATTATTTATAAACTAGTCTAAAGCCACTCACCTTTAATGGATTAATAAAAATGAATTCCCAATAGTCTCATGAAATAAGTCAATTAAATTGAGAATCTCTTACTTGGAAAATTGAACCTCTCTCTTGGAATAAAATAGTAACTCCACACTTAAGATAATGTAACTCTCCGTCACTAATTTGATGTAGGGAAAAAGTGTAACTCCTCCTCATTAAATGCACTTTAACTCCCTCACTCAATTCGATTTGTAACTCTCACCAAATATTCTCTCATGTATAATTATAACTCTCTCTCTCCCTAATTAAAATTTTAACTTCTCAAGACAAGTGTACCTCTATCTCTATTCTTGGGATGTGTTACACTTCTCCTCGATTAACTCCTCCATCATGGAATTCATTTCTCCTATTGTTGGCTTAAGGCATGAATTTGTTTTGTAAATTCTCTCCTTTCTCATCTATCTAAGCAAGAGAAATTTAGAGCTGAGAGTAGCATGTTCATTGTGAAGAAGGAGAGCAAGTGTTGAGTGTGTGCAAGATAAGCATGAGAGAAAGTGAAGAGCAAAATCAAGGGAAGAGCTACATCAAGTGTAGGAGGAGATATTCAAGCAAAGAGTGAGAGCACTTCAATGTAAGTTGATTAGACATTGGTGACTTTATTCATTCTCATTCTCTCTCTTTGTATTCTGCTAAACAAATGAAGAAATCTAATAAAAGAAGAATCATTTGGGTTCCCCCTTGAGGGGTTTTCCCTGGTCATTGGACCAAAATCTTAGTATCTCATATTTGTGCTTGGTTCTCTTCATATGATCCTTAAGTTTATGTACTATGTACAATTGATAATATGAAAAGTTTTGAAAAAGAAATATGCATTCTAAGAAATTGTAACATCATAGAAAATTAATGTTTCTGCAAAGTACTTTCAAGTCCCAACATAGAACATTCAATTTTCTTCAAAGCACATTCATCTTTCATGTTTCTGCAAAGAATTTTGAAGTTTATGCATAGAACAATTATATTTTAACAACATAGACACAGATTCAAAGCAGTCAAGAACAATTTTAGTTAAGGGAACTTCCTTCTTATGCTATTTTCACAATCATCACATTGTTATCCATTTTGTTCCCATGGACCCAACTAAGCCCCCTTGGCTGATCCATTATCCTCATTTATCCCTTAATGCAATTTATCACATGCACAATATTCAATTAGGGTCTTGAACTTCAAGTTGGGTTTTACTCAACTCTTCTCCATGACATTCTTTGCTTCCCTTTTCCACACCTAACAAACCAAACTAAGACAAAACGAAGAATGAAATAAAAATGAATAACCAAGGAAAACAACAACAATTGGTGTGAAACAATACAAAGCATGGCCATGCTCAAAGTCAACAAAACAAAAACATGTAGCCAAAAACACATGAAGAAATGCAAAACATTTTGATACAAAACACATCAATCATTCTATATTCGATTCAAAAAGAGTACTTAACACATGCACAAAATTTTAATCAGTCTTCCCCAAGGTCTACAAATAACTTTAATATCCTAGAATTATTTCTAAATAGTTCAATAGGAATTTTTAGTATATCAGAGAGGTTGAGGGTATGCTCCTTCATATCTCTTCCTCCTTGAGTTACTTCCTTTAGTATTGTTGGTTGTTGTTTCATGTGTCTGGGGTTTACATGAACTATTATTCTTTTGTTGTTTGTTAGGGAGCTCATGGATCATGTGTTCTTCTCTGCATCTCTAGCATGTCAATGATTTTCTCTTATTCCCAACCTTCTGAGGTTCCTATCTAATCCTATCATCATGACACTCTTCAAATATTTAGAGGTTGCCCCATGTTGTTGTAGGACATGTTTCACAACATCGTTGTGTTTAACTCTGCCTGTTTTTCTTATTTTCTATTGATTCTTTCATTCTCTTTCTTGCAACTCTTCAATTCATCTCTCAAGATCCTAAGAGTATCAATTCCACTAGGGGGACCTTCCTCTTCTCACTCAAGATGGATTTGATCCATATCCTGACGTACCATACTATTTTTCATACCTGTATTTATTGTTTCAAGCTGTATCTTCTTATCTGTTGTCACACACACAAAATTGTTAGTTATATCAAGCATAACATATTAATTTGTTTCCTTGTCATGTCAACACTAAGAATGTTGATCTTAGGCATGCTGACTTGATGTTGTTCACACATCTAAAACCCTTGTTAGTTACATATTCTAAGAAACCAATGAACATATCAACATGTTAGTAACCACATCAACAACAGGTTTAAATTCCATATTTCATCGAGGTTATCAATCACATCAGCTATAAATCAAAAGAAAATTAGTATATACATTAATCAAATTGTTGTATTAAATTTTGTTTGAGAGCCTTTTCAAGTACAATATTGAACTTCTTTCTCTATTATAATACCACTGCAATACTTAACATAGCTCTAACTATTCCTTTCAAGGCCTTTTTATTTCAAGTGTTGAGCCGGGGCACTGTGATACAATTCTGACACATACCATACCATAATAGAGCATGTATCTCTATCCCAAAAGATACCATGTTGAACCTTTACTTCATATGGTGTATTTTTGTCCCTCCAAGCTCAGTGTTTGAACCAATGCTCCACTCTATATCATAGCTTCTAACTTTCTTGCTTAAGGCCCATTCAGTCTAAGTGTTGGACCTAGGCCTTGATACCACTTTGTAACACTCCTTCCCACCTCTTTTTAGTGTTGGTACCTTCATCCCTCCATTAGTGATCAAAATTCTCTTGTTGCATGGATTTTAGGTGTCTCAACCGATCAGCAGCATTCCATTAGGTCATGGATCATCTGATGGTAGTGGTTCTTTGTCAAAATTCCCTCATGCTTTTCATCTACTGGCTTATTTACACATGTACAAGTCATTTGCTGTCATTTTTATTTCATTTCAGTTGCAGAAGTCATTTTAGGGTTTTCAAGTCTCATTAGGTCTAGGGGTTGTCACCATAGTCATGAAAAGCTCAATAATGGTTAGCAGGTGCATGAGGAGGTCTAATAAGGTCTCAACATCAAAATTTCAATAATGATATACTCAGTAATTGAATTTTTCCTCAAAACCCTGTTTTGAGGAAAAACAGAGTTTTTATGTTCTATGTAAAAAAATTTCATGTAATTTTAATTTTCTTATATGTAATAAGTATCATTTGCAGCCCTGGGTCACCTTGCCAAACTCTTGCACTCCAACTCCTGCAAAAGAGACAAGAAAATCCAAACATTAGTCCATCAAATGACAAAAAGTGAGCTAAACTGCAAAACAGAGCTTTTAAAGAACAAAGTGAAAATAAAACTTTAGAAAGAGGGTTTTCTAAATCAAAAAATTAAAGTCAAAAGGTATATAAAGTGTTTCATGTGTTAAAGACTTCATTTGTGCAAGTGAGAGAGAGTAAAAGAGGCAAAATTGTGTTTTGAGGCAAATTGAAGAAATTTGCGGTAGAGTTCACAGTTTCTTCTTGGCGCAACGCACCTGGGCATAGGCACGACGCACCTGGTCAGCGTGGCACACCGAGCGTAGAATTTGCATTGAAACTTGAATTGGTGCAACTCACCTATTCGACGCGGCGCACCTGGGTGTTGGCACGGTGCACCAATCTGCCAAGCTCATAGCCCTTGCAAATTGACCTCCCAAGCTCCAAATTTGTGCAAACTTCATTCCTCCAAGTAAGTAACACCTCCTAATTGACATTGCAAGAAATTTAGTCCTCATTGATGGAGTTTTAATAGGTGAAAAAATCAAACTCCAATTGCTGCACAGTCACATTACAAAAAACTGTGTAGGGTTTTATAATTTGTCATTCTTGCTGTTTAACTCCCCTACATCATTTTCACATTCCTCTCCATTGAAATTTCACTCATTTCATTTCCATTTTCCTCTCTCATTCACAAATCCTACCCCCCTATTCCCAAAACCCTAAAACCCTAACACTTATTACCACTATTACCAAAACCCTAATTTATATTCCCAAACCCCATCACTCCCTAATAACCATACAGTCAGCATCAAAACCTTCCACTCACCAGTCCTATTCATCAAATCCAAAGAAGAAAACATCAGTCACCTACTCTTGACATGAAATCTCTTCATACTCATCATTTTGCACCATACAGTGGCAAACATGGAAACAAATTCAACTTATGAAAGGGATGAGGAAACAGTGAGTGATTCCTCCAAGAGATTCATGCACCAAGAAAACCACATAAGGGAGGAAAACACATCCGGGAGGAGCCCACCACACTTACAGAGTTATTGGCCTACCCCCTTGCAGTAGCATGTTTCAAACATCAGTCTTGCTATCAGTTTTGTGAGATGGTGGAGAGTGTGAAATACCACCATGAACTTGCCAGATTATTTGTCCTTCATCTTCACAATGGTTAGGGGAACTTAGCAGGTGTTTCCTTCACTTTGACACCTAAAACTATAGCTGAAGCAATAGGGATTCCAAATGTAGGTGAACAGTGGAACAAAGGACAACATGTGAGCAAAGAACATTATGAGCCTTATATCAAGGCTAGTTATCAGAAGCAGATCAGTAGGGTCTTTCCTTTCAGATACCTTCAGGACACTTATGCTCCATTCATGAAGCTCATTGTCAAATACTTTAGCTGTGAAGGGATATTTTCTCGCTTGTACACCTACCATATTAGATTATTGATGCATTTCACTAGAGTGAGGACGGTGAACCTCCCTTATTTCATATGCAGAAACATTGAGAAAATGGCTACATTAGTGCAAAGGAAACCTCTTCATCAACATTTCAACAACATTTATCATTTTTCCTTGATCAAGATTGTTGCTTTGAATCAGTTGAGTTTGTTGAATGTTTCATGGGACACTTTCATTTTACATGAGGTTTTCAAAAGCCCTCAAGTGACCCCATCAGTTTTTCAAGAGGAAGGAGGGCCTTCAAATCAACCAGAGGTGCATGAGACTCAAGCTACAACTCAAGCTACAGGGGTGCCAGTATATGTTACTTATGAAAAGGGGACAAGGAGGCAATTTGCAGCTGAAAAATGAGTACTATCTCCACCCGGGGTGGAAGGGGTCTCGTTTCCTTCATTAGATGAGAGGAAAATGCTATTTCACCCAGGGTGGAAGGGGTCTCGTTTCTTTCATCAGACGAGAGGAAAATGCTATCTTCATCTGGGGTGAAAGGGGCTTTGTCTTCTTCTTCAGAAAAGTAGGTACAAGACAAAGGGAAGCAACCATTGCATGAGGAATGGCCTTTTGAAAGTCAGGAGAGAGATTTCATCTTGATTCAGGATGATGATGTTGATTTGGGCCCCCAAAGCTCGAGATTCAAGAAGATCATCAAAGAAAAAGAATATAACATTCATGCCTTAGCTCTTAACCTTGAAAGGTCTAATTGGATCATCAATTACCTTGAGCAAAGGAACAAGCAGTTGGAGGATAAGCAGACAATCATGGAGCTGCAAACCATAAGAGAAAACAAGCAAGCAGCAAAAAGAAAGAAAGTCAAGTTGACACCCCTTGAGCAAGAGATTGATGCTGACCGGGAATCTTGGCTAGAGAGGACAAATATGCACTTGGAGAAGCTACTTGAAAAATCCAACAAGGAGAAAAAGATGTTGTGGCACATGGTTTATCATTATTTGGCACGAAACAAAATTTGCAAAGCTAGAATAAGGTGCCTAAAGGCCAAGTTGAAGAAGACTTTGAGGAGCAAGAAAGACCAAGATAAACTCAAGATCTTGGCTGAAGATTCCTTGGCCCAAAATAGTACTTGATGCAGATAACTCATGCCAAATTTCAAGAAATTTGGCAAACTTGTTGGCAATTTTGAATTTTTGAAGGAAAAAACAGGTTTTTCTTCTGGGGACCGAATCTGGAGGAAAAATTTACGTTTTTGGATTCCTCATGGAAAATTATGAATATCCAGAAATTACTAGAAATTTTTGACAAGTTTTGGATCACCAAAAGGGCCAAAAACACCTCAAAAATGCCCTCTCTGCCACTTTTTGGCCACACAGGAAGCAATGTTGGGAGAACTGATTTTTGGAGGGGAAAATGGGCACCAAATTCAAAAATTCTACTTGTTATAGAAATTAGATAGACAAAAATTTCCAACAAGCCTACTTGGAGAAAATTTGGTGAAGGGGAAGCCATCCAAATGCAACTGGGAAAAAGTGCTATGCACAGAAAAAGTGGCGATATGCATAGGATGAAAAAGTGTCAATTTTGCCTAAAAACTCTGTTTTTCACCTAGTTTTCTTCTAGTTTGATTTTGTCTATCTTATGGTCAAATTCATGAGCTGAAATGATGTAAATTGATGTAATATGATGTAAAAATGATGAAAATTTACTTGATAAGTTAGATACATCAGTTGTAAGTGGTTTGGAGTTGAATGAATCAGTTTCCTAGGTTTTAGAGGCAAGTTGTTCCACTGTCTATTTCTGCATTCCTAGTTTAGAAATGGTTGAAACCAGCCCTCTTCTCATGGATTCGACCCTTGATGGATAGAATAGGTGGTTTGGAGGTCTATATGATGTGTTTTTCAGCCATTTTCAAAGGTTGGACTCTTGTGAAAGCTTTAAGCATCATTGTACATTCATCTCTGCAGTTTGACAAGGAAATAGACCAGGGTTTGCAGCATTTTGTGGAATTATTTTGGAAACGTGATTTAGTATTATTTCTCCTTCTGTAATTCAAGTTATCATATGTTTATGTGTGCCATTATCTCTCTCTTTTTCAGCTTAACTAAATGAATCAAGTATAAAGGTGGAAATCATTGATGTTGCAGTGCTCTACCTTAGGGTTTGTTTAGCTTTTCATGTTTTCTACTATTTGAAGAGGATCCCTGATACTTTCATGCCCTCTCAAACTCCTCACCAGTCTTAAGACTCCCCATTTCACTTATTTAAAATTACTAAAGCATTTGCCTACCTCGCCCCACAGAAATCTCTGCATGACTGAGTTCATTTCCTAGACCCAAAACTGCCTTTCACTTTTGATCCAACAATCCTACATAAAACTCAATAAAAATCCTCTGAGCATATACCTAGCCTAAAATTAGTCTTTACATCAGTCATCTCAAGCCTCAATTGCTATATTTTCCTGAGATTGACAAGGAGAGAGCCCTCTCTCGACCTGGTAGGGCTAGCTACTAGGTTAAGCATGGTTTGATGTTACCCTAGACCTGCCTTTCTCAGCCTGAGGTAGATTTAGGCCCTAACACTTAACACATGCACAATATTTTAATGAGTCTTCCCCAAGGTCTACAAATAACTTTAATATCCCAAAATTATTTCTAAATAGTTCAATAGGAATTTTTAGTATATCAAAGAGCTTGAGGGTATGCTCCTTCATATCTCTTCCTCCTTGAGTTACTTCCTTCAATATTATTGGTTGTTGTTTCATGTGTCTAGGGTTTACATGAAATATTATTCTTTTGTTGTTTTTTAGGGAACTCATGGATCATGTGTTCTTCTCTGCATCTCCAGCATGTCAATGATTTTCTCTTATTCCCAACCTTTTGAGGTTTCTATCTAATCCTGTCATCATGACACCCTTCAAATATCTAGAGGTTGCCCCATGTTGTTGTAGGACATGTTTTAGAGCATTGTTGTGTTTAACTCTGCCTGTTTTTCTTATTTTCTATTGATTCTTTCATTCTCTTTCTTGCAACTCTTCAATTCTTCTCTCAAGATCCTAAGGGTATCAATTCCACTAGGGGGACCTTCCTCTTCTCACTTAAGATGGATTTGATCCATATCATGATGTACCATACTATTTTCCATACCTTTATTTATTGTTTCAAGTTGTATCTTCTCATGTGTTTTCACACACACAAAATTGTTAGTTATATCAAGCATGACATATTAATTTGTTTCCTTGTCATGTCAACACTAAGCATGTTGATCTTAGGCATGCTGACTTGATGTTTTTCACACATCTAAAACCCTTGTTATTCACATATTCTAAGAAACCAATGAACATATCAACATGTTAGTAACCACATCAACAACAGGTTTAAATTCCATATTTCATCGATGTTATCAATTGCATTAGCTATAAATCAAAAGAAAATTAGTATATACATTAATCAAATTGTTGTATTAAATTTTGTTTGAGAACCTTTTCAAGTCCAATATTGAACTTCTTGCTCTATTTTAATACCACTCTGCAACACTTAACATAGCTCTAACTATTCCTTTCAAGGCCTTTTTATTTGAAGTGTTGAGCCGGGGCACTGTGATACAATTCTAACACATACCATACCATAATAGCGCATGTATCTCTATCCCAAAAGATACAATGTTGAACCTTTACTTCATATGGTGTATTTTTGTCCCTCCAAGCTCAGTGTTTGAACCAATGCTCCACTCTATATCATAGATTCTAACTTTCTTGCTTAAGGCCTATTCAGTCTGAGTGTTGAACCTAGGCATTGATACCACTCTGTAACACTCCTTCCCACCTGTTTTTACTATCTCAGGCTATGAGAGGTGTTTCTTATTGAATTAAAATGATCTTTAAGGTCTATTATGGAGAAGGGGTCACAAAAATCTTTTTACAACTTCTTGAAATCTAAAAGCTAGTGCCACCATTAATTTCATCTCATTGATAACTTTTCAATGATATAAAATATAGCTCAATCCAACTCCCAAAATGAAAGTTATACCTTCCTAAAGTTTGACCAATCAGATAAGGCCACATTAACATTTGGTTTCCATGTGGCACTGCCACATCATCATTGTACCAATTCACATCACCTTGGGTTCTTACATCACATCCATGTGGGCATTTCCAAGTTGTCTTGGGTGTGAGGCCCACAGGGTCCTCCCCCTTGTGTTTTGCGGGGTATTCCCCATTATACAAATCTGGTCCAACTTCCAATCCTAGTGGGCCCTCTAGACCACATCACGCCAAATCAATGTAACCCTCCCACTCCTTAATAACTACCCATCTCCATAAGGAAATGCTAACACCTCCGAAAAATGCATGGTCAGAAGTGGAAAAGGTTCTGAGTAGGAACCATGGCTAGGTCGACCACTTGTGGTGTCTTATCATTTAAGAGAGAGAGAGAGAGAGATAGAGAGATAGAGAGAGAGAGAGAGAGCGCGGGGGAGAGAGGGGGAGAGGAGGCGAGAGAGAGAGAGGGGGGAAGAGAGCGAGAAAGAGAGAGGGGGAGAGAGAGGGAGAGGAGGCGAGAGCGAGAGAGGGGGAAAGAGAGCGAGCGAGAGAGAGAGAGAGAGA
>APFE030381698.1:17871-34327 GCA_000404065.3 Pinus taeda | reverse complement strand
CCATTTCTCCTTACATTTATTGGTGATAAACATATATATGCAAGCCCATCATTTCATGTTTCAAGCATTCAAATGCACTAGAAGACCCTACCTCGATCAATTGAGCAAGCAAGAGGGCGATTTAGTCGATTTGGAGTGGTTTTGTAGAAGACAGCTTGAGTGGTCGCGCCCCTGCTCTGAGTGGTCGCGCCCTGCCTGAGTGGTTGTGGCCTTTAGAAAAATGCACTGTAGAGGGGTCGCTGAGTGGTTGCGCCCCACCCAACTAGTCGCGCACTGAGCCTGAGTGGTCGTGCCCCTGAGAATGACTCCAACTTTCTGCAAATCGCCTCTTTTGACCTCTCACTCGTTTTGCAAGCTCTCAAATGCATAATGAGGCTGTTTAGAGGGAAATTTACTCTTTATAGGCCCAATTTGAAAAAATTAACTTACCAAACCCACTTTCTAATGTTTTTGTTTTGACATTCACTTTTAACACTGTTTTGAGTTCACTTTGTCCTGAATTTGATCTTTTGAGTGCTTTAACTCCGTTCTTTTTGCAGGTTGACCATCTGATGGAATCTGGCGAGGAGACCAGGGTTATTGCCGGCATTTTGAAGAATTTTGAAAATTTTCCTTATTTTTTGCAAATTTCACATGACCTTGGGTTTAAAAACAGGGTTTTTAAATCCAAGGTATAAATGAGCTGTACCTGATGAAAAAATATCAATGGAACATATTTACATACCTCCTTCCGGCTTGCTGGGGACTCATGGACTTTTGACTCATGACCTTGCAGTGATTTTTGACCAAAACCCTAGACCTAAGACTTGGGATTTCAAGACAAAAATAAAACAAGTGTAACACAAGCTCATTTAAATGATATGATCTGATCTAGCAAAGCCAAGAAGGGAACAAGGACCAGCTCCTCCATCAGTTTTATGGCATGCCTAACGGGATGCAAAACTGATACTGATGAGACACCTACCTATGCACATGCAAAGAGCCTTTGATCACCGATGGAGGGCTCAATACTGACACTAACAAGATCCAAATCTACATGGATTTGAGAAAGTTGAATGATGCATGTGTTCATGACCCTTTCCCTATGCCTTTCATAGATGAGGTTTTGGAAAATGTCGATGGACAAGAGGCTTAATCTTTTACAAACAATATATCAAGGTATAACCATATTAAAATCACTAATGAGGACTACCATAAGACAACATTTGTCACTGAGTGGGGATCATTTCAATACATTGTCATGCCTTTCAAGTTGAAGAATGGTCTGACAATATTCTCTTGGGTGGTTGTCATGATTTTTAAGGACTTCACACACAATTTTTTGGAGGTTTATTTAGATGATTGGGAATTTTTTAGTCTGTTAAAGAAACACATCGAGGCGTTGTGACTTATGTTAGATAGGTGCAGACAACTCCATATATCTTGTAATTTAAAGAAGTGGATTTTTTTCACCAATTGAGATTGTGCTAAGACATATCATATGTAAGTAAGGATTGCTAGTTGATCTAATGGAGAGTGTAGTGATTGTAAATATCCCACCTCATACTTCAGTTCAACAATTGTATGCTACATTTGGGAACACAGGTTACTATAGGAGGTTTATGCATGGTTATAAATAAATTAATGTACGGTTGGAAAAAATTCCTAAGAAGGATATGAACTCTCTAGTATTCCCTGACTGAAACAAATAATTTCATGTACATTTGGATGCATATTCAATTACAATGGGAGTAGTATTGGAATCGCCAAGAGAGGTCGAGATGGATCATCCAATAATGTTTTCCAGTAGAAATTTATCCTTGACAGATCGAAATTACACCACAATGGAGCATAAAGGACTAAAAATGATGTATGCTATACATAATTTTAGACACTACTTGTTGGGATCACATTTCAAGTTATACACTGATCATTCTGCATTATGTTACATCATCAACAAGCCAATGTTGGGGGTGGGGGGGTAGAATATGTAGATGCCTTTGGGTGTTTGAGGAATATGACTTTGAGGTACTTGTGAAGTCAAGTAGGTTGAAAGCAGGGCTAGACCGCCTATCTAAGATACTTTCCAATGAAGATGCATAGAATATGGGAAATATCTTACATGATGCACAACTATTTAGGGTCAAGATGGTAGATGATCAATTTGCAAAGATTTTTCATTTCCTTAGCACAAAAACAACACCATAAGGCTATATAATCGCACAAAAGAAATAAATAGTAGTTAAGGAAATTGATTATCAACTAATTGTAGGTTGCTTGTATAAGTTGGGTGTGGATGGAGTACTTTGTCATTATGTAGTAGAATATGAAATACTGACTATCTTGAGGGAGGAACAAGAAGGGGTGGTCAGAGGCCACTATGCAGGGAAAGATATTGCACAAAATATCTTTCACTCAGGTCTTTGGTGGTCGACTATTTGCTATGACATGATAGAGTTATTTCGTACTTGTGATGTTTATCAAAGAGAGGGAAAACGATAGGGTTAGGATGAAATGCTACTACATCCATAGGTGATGCTAAAACCATTTTACATGTGGGTAGTGGATTTGATTGGGCTGATTAACCCCATGGAAAAATGGATTATAGTTCACTATATTATAATTATGAAAAATTATCTAACTTGATGGGTTGAGGCAGTGCCTATCGAAGAATATAGTGTGGAGATTGCAACTTGATTCTTATTTGAAAGTTTTGTCACCCATTTTGGCCATCCTAAGATTTTTTTGAGTGACTGGGGAACTCACTTTATAAATAGAACCATCGGAGCACTAATAGAGGAGTTTTAGGTACACCATTAGAAAAACACTTCATACCATCCAGAAGAAATTAACACAATAAAAGCCTTCAATAATTTTTTTGAGAACAAATTGGTGAAGGTTTATAATATTAATAATGATGATTGAGGCTAGATGATACCTGCTATACTTTGGGCATACTAGACTACGTCAAAGAAAATTACATGATAGACACCATTTTAGTTAATATATAGGTAGGAGGCAATAATGCCCATGAAATTCATAGTCCCTAGCCTTTGTATTGTTGGAATGATAAACTTGACAGATTCCAATGATGTAGAACAAATGTTGACAAAATTATTACAACTAGAAGAAAATAGTTCATAGCAGGTTTCCACTAGAACATTAAAAAAACCAGGGAAAAGGTGTCGCACGATCATCATATTAAGTAGAAACAGTTCTAGATTGGAAATCTCATGCTACTATATGACAATAAATTTTTGAAGCACCTTAGTAAACTTCAAATGCATTGGTTGGGATCATATATTATTAAGTATGTCATAGATGCAGGGACTGTCCAACTAGTGAAACTAAATGAGGAGCACCTCAAGGGACTTGTTAATGGGAGTCAAATGAAGTTGTACAAAGATAGCCAACCCACCTCTCAAATATGATTTGTTTTTGGAAAAAAAAATAGTTTCTTTTTGTTTGCAAGCAGAAATTGAGAAGGAGATAACCATGAAGACTTCATGAACACAAAGAATAGCATGGCATGTATGATAGAATAGAGCTTCCATATCGCAATGAATGGATGACACACCAAACACTAAGAGTACAACGTGGAAACATGAAGAGACAACCGAATGAGGCACATAGTACCAGAGATGACCAGGAAGGTGGAATACAATTGGAATCTGGTGATGATAACAGGAAACATAACACAAAAAAAAGGTGTTGGAAAAATCATGTGCTACCCACATGGACTAGACAACATGGACCTTTATTGAAAACATCATTAAAGCCATTTAAGACAAAATCTATTTTGGATTAGTGACTTTCATTGAAAGACTACTGGCATGACCTTCAATGTGGCCAGATGCACAAAATGATGTTCCTACCTAGAACACCCTCCCATTTGAGATCAACAAGGTTATCATAGGATTATGAAAGTATCCCTAGATTTATGTCATTTGGAAAGACATGCTAGGAACATAAATATCTGCTGCTTCATCACATTCAACATTATTTGTGTTTGTAATTGTAATTGTTGATCCGAAGTTTGAGAGCAGACTAGAGACCAAAAGAGTAGGAATTGCAGGAGCATATCCAACTATCAAATACATACACCTTGGTTTCTTCCTCAAATCAAAGAAAAACAGAACAAAGGGTACTGATGTTGCACACCCCCCCCCCCCCCCCATCACCACTTGCAAGACCTAAAACCTAACTACTAAATGAGCCAAAGTATAAATTGCGAACAACCCCAATTCCACTAGGGGTCCTAAAGGAAAGAGATATGCTCAACATGGTGGAAAAATTAAAGTGGAATGAACTTGATGTTGTTGACCATGCCAAATTCCCTAGATTTAAACAAGAAAAATACCTGAATGTTAGAACACAACCATGCCATCCGCAAGTTTGTGAGCCACAATAATGGGTGGAAACTTTGGAGAAATCAAGTGTAACACCCTCCTCCCTCATTTACCCAAGTTAATTGGTCCATAGGGATAAACATGTGATGAGAGGATAATATGATGTGATTTAAATCCCCATGTAAAATTAAGGAAGTGGAACCGACAAAACAAAACCATTTTGACCTTCCACACATGCTACAAAACCTTCAGGAGCAAACCAATCTTTCTAGGTGACCAAGCCCTAGGACAACTTTCCATTTCACTGATCTGGTCCCTCAACCACTCCATTTACAATCCATGCATGCTATTGAGGCCTTCCAGCCACTCCCACAACAAGGCATGCCAACAACTGTGGACTTTTTAGGCCAGTTCTGAGCTAATGACCCCTAATTTTGTGCCACTTTTTTAGGACTAGGACTCAGGCCACTGCCCATAACTTCATGAAAATTTCAGAAATGATAAATAATAGTGGAATAAGGATACTAATGCAATCATTGATGATAAGTACTTGATCTAAGCTCTACTAGCCATGACAGGCATTTTGTCAAACATGTCACAAATATGTAATTTACATGTCATAACAATATATTTGAGCATAGGGGTCTCATACTTATCTGATATTTGTAAAGAAGCATTGTTGCTCTATAAAAATAACTACATTATCATTTGTTAGGTCATATATTCATTGTACATTCATTTATGAATCAAAACATGATGAGAGCCATACATCAAGTTTGTCATAAAACATACTTATAACCAACATAAATAAAAGGGATATAACGACCAAAAGAACTACATATGAACCAATATATTTACACATGAAATACCAAGAAGAAAGAACTCTTATTAATGAATACATAAGTCAACCAGGTTTGGGACTTCCACGAACCACCCAACCATAGATTGGCTGAACCAAACCTTTCTTTCAACCAATCACCCCCGTGCCATAATCTAAGCATGAATGTAGGACTCACAACAAGACCAATCCAATTTTCCTCAAGCTTTATTGGAATCCCCACTAGATCACTAGGCCCTAAAAAAGCATGGATGCCACTATATTTCTCCACCTACACCATGACGAATTTTTGTACCTCCTAGTTTCTAGGCTTTACTATATAACCCACCATTCATTGGTTGAGGATTCCTAGGCCTAATCGAGACTCCACTCTCCAAGATTTACTATATATCCTACCATTCACCAGTTGAGGATTACTAGGCTTGATTGAGGGCACACACCTCTAGGATTTACCGTATATCTTGTCATTCACCTATCGAGGATTCCTAGGCCCACCGAGGTACACAAAATCCAACTTTACCGCAATCCCACCTTTCCCGGTCTAGGGATTCCTAGGCCTTGTGTTCTTCTTCAAAGACCATGTCACTCAGTTACAAAAGCATTCAGTAATATATCTTAAGAAAATAAGAGAGAACCCATCAAACCATGGCTATCCGGAAATGGCAAGGCAAGGTTGAAAATTACTGTCACACCTAGAAAAACCCATGCCAATAACAACAAGAGAACCAAATACTCACATGCATGTACCATGTATGCCAAATCTAGCAAGAAAATCACACATGCAAATCAATACCTATAATTTATCTCATTGTAGCTACTTCATCCTACCTTTCCTTACCTGATATTTGCTTCCCTTTGCCTTCTTTCTCATTCCTTTGCTTTCCTTGATCCAATGCTAGAATGCTCCAAGAATGCTCTAAGTGTCCAAGAGTGAGAGAGAGCTCCAAAAATTAACTGACAAAGGCTACCAACTAATCCTTAGAAGCCTTTTTATTAATAAGGCCTCTATTTTCTTCAATTTTCCATTATTTTTCCTTCATTTTCCTCCTCACATGCAACTCGTGACCTTTCATCTCCCTTTTCTCCTGATTTACATTATTTTCATAAATAAATGCCAATTAATGCCACTTTACCTTTCCAAAGCCTTTGCCATTTCCTTTGCCAATTTCCTTAGCCATAATAAACCAAATGAAGACCCACACTAGGATGTTTTTCCCAACACTCAGCTTGGAATACATGTTCCATGACCTTGATTATTATTTTTCCTTTATTAACTTTATTACATGGAATTTGACCAAGGTTGTTACAAAACCCTCCCCCTTGGTGGAACACCATCCTTCGCGTTCAATAATACCTACAAACAATAAGACTGTTGAGAAGCAAAACATACTACCCATGATGCTTTATAGCTTATCTCGATGTAGTATTTACAATGATCAACCTACTAAGAAGCAAACCAACATGGCACATAACAACATGAAACCAATACCGCTTATTGGAGCTTTATAGCACAAGTCATGGTGATATTTACATCCATATACACATGTACATATACCAAAAATATTCGCTCAACCAATGAATAAACAAGGATACATAGCCCGCATATGATCCACCATCTCCCATGTAGATTCATCGGGCCCAAAGTGCTTCCATTGCACTTTAACCTGCTTGATTACTCAATTCTAGAGCATGAGCATCTTTTTTTGCTATATAAACTGAGGTTCCGGTAGGAATCCTCCATTTGGTTCCACTTGCAATACAAACTAGTCAATCACATGATTAGCATATTTAACATACTTCTTAGGCAATGACATATGGAAAACATCATGGAATTTCACTGTTGGAGGCAGTTTAAGTGGATAAGCTACTGGTCCAATCTTTCAAGAATATCAAAAGGTCCACAAAACCGAGGAGCGAGCTTGGTACATGATCCAATACTTAAGGAGTTTTTTTTCGGCTTGATGCGCAAGTACACATATTCCCCAACCTGAAACTCAAACAACCTATTCTGATTCACATAACTTTTCTGTATGTCCTATGTTTCCTTTAGATTCTTCCTGATAACCTACATTTCCTATTCCATATTTCCTAACATGTTTAGTACTATCAATACCCTATTCACTAGATCACTCCAACTGATGGAAGCATTACAACTTTTCCCATATAGTGCCTCAAACAGAGTCATCCTCAATGACTCTTGATACCCATTTTTATAAGAAAACTCAACCAATGGAAGGTACTCCTCCCATCTCCTCTACTGATGCATCACATACACCCTCAACATGTCCTCCAATATCCTGTTGACCCTCTTTGTCTGTCCATATTTCTGTAGATGATAAGTTGTGCTGAAGGCCAACTTTGTCACCAAACCTGCAAAAAACTCCTTCCAAAACTTGGAAGTGAACATAGAATCCTTGTATGACACAATATTCCTTGGAACACCATGAAAACTCACTACATATCTAATGAAGACTTGTGCTACCTCATTAGCTGAATATGTAGACTTCATTGGAATGAAGTGCACTACATTTGTCAACTTGTCCACCACAACCATGATGGAATCATGTTATCTAGATGTCCTCGGAAAACTTATGATGAAGTCCATGGAAATGACCTCCCACTTCCACTCTGGAATCAAAATCAACTGTAGTAGTCCATCTGGATTCTTACATATGCTTTCACCTGCTGATAGTCCAAACATTTTAGCCACAAACTATGCCACTTATTTCTTCAGATTCAACCAATGATAAAATCTCTTCATTGTTGTCAATATCTTATGGTATCTTGGGTGACATGAATATAGTTTATCATGAAATTATCGCAAGATAGTCTTCTTGATCTCACTCTCATTCAACACATCTATCCTATCACTAAATCTGACCAAACCATCTATTGTAAGATGATAGTTCACATCCTAACCACATGTACCCTACTGTAACCTATGAAAAAGCTCCATGTACCTGCCATCCTACTATCCTACCTGTAATATATGATCCTGTAAGTCTGTCCATAAGAACTCATAGCTGCTATGTGATTCAACTGTATCCTCCTGATAAGAGCATATGCAACCCCGTTCTCTGTACCTTTAATGTACTTGATCTCAAAGTCAAAATCACTAATTGTGGCCAACCAGATAGTTTGTTTGGCATTCATATTCAATTAGTCAAACAGGTATCTCAATCCACTATGAGCACTCATCAATACAAACCTCATGTCAAGAAGATAATGTCTCCACATCTTTAATGCATGGATGATCATTCCCAACTGAAGATCATGTGTCATATAATTCTACTCATGTTCATTCAATTTTTGTGACTCATAACATACTACCTGTCCTTCCTGCATCAGAACTCCTTCAAGCATCTATACACACCACACACTACTTTTCCGTATCTGCAATCTTTAACACTAGAGAATCTGTCAACAACTGCTTCAATTACTCAAAACTTGCTGCATATTCCTCTATCCATTCAAACTTCTTACCTTGCCTCTACAGTGACATAATAGGATATGTAATGCGAGATAAGTTCTTGATGAACCTCCTATAATAACTTTCTATCCCCATAAATGATCTTACCTCATCCACATTTATAGGAGATGCCGATGCCATGATAGCCCTTATCTTCTCTGGATCCACTGCTATGCCTTCCTTGGAAGTGGTGAACCCTAGTATTGCACCAAGAGTGCTACAACTCCAAGGGGATCCTCAAATTTATTTATCAAACCAGTCCCAAGTAACGTACCTTTGTCTGAAATAAATTGCATTTGCTAAGATTAGCATACCACTGATGCTCTCTTAGTAATCTCAACACTGTTGCTAAGTGCTCGACATGAAGTTCCTCATTTTTAGAATAAATGAAGATGTCATCAATGAATACAATAACAAACTTGTCTAGATAAGGATGCAATACACTATTCATCATGCACATAAATGCAACTTGAACATTAGTCAAACCAAATGGAACTACAACAAACTCATAATGCCCATACATGGTCCAGAAAGTTGTCTTGTAAATGTGCTATTCCTTGATGAGTACCTAATGATATCTAGTTCTCATATCATCTTTGAGAGCATAACTTCTCCCTTCAACTGATCAAATAAGTCATCAATCCTTAGCATTGGATACCTCTTCTTGATGGTTATCTTGTTCAACTACCTATAATCAATGCATAGCCCGAGAATGCCATCCTTCTTCTTCACAAACAACACTGGTGCACTCGACGACTATACACTTGGCATAATATATCTGTTCTCAAGCATTTCATTCAACTACAAATTCAAATCTACTAAATTTGTTGTGCTCATCATGTATGTTGCCTTCGATGCTGGTACCACCCCTGGTACCAACTCAATGGAAATGTCCACTTCTCTGTCAGGAAAACACTTTGAAATATTTGATGGAAACACATCCTGAAACTATTGCAAGGTCGTGTACCTTCTCAATACCTTCACATCCTCAACATCCTTACCTTTATCACTAGAAATATGCACTGCAAATAACACACACCCTTTTTTGTGACTACGCTTTTCCTGTATAGCTGTCACCATTCTAATTAATGTTGCCTTCTTCTTACCCTGCAAGATGCTTTGTTCTCCATTGTCATCCAAGCACTCAATGGCCTTGTCATAACAATCCACTTTAGTCATGTGAATATACAACCAGTCCATACCCAAAATCATACTATATGATCCCAACGAAAATACATTCAAATGTGTTGAGATAGGCATACCATTCAACCTTAATGCACAAGCTCTTACCTAGTGATACACTCTTTTCCTTGTACCTGTAGCCAATTTCACTAATGAGGATTCTGCATGCACTTCTTTATTCAAACCACACTTATCCATCAGGTTAGGACTAACATAACTATAATTAGATCCAGGGTCAATCAAAATAGAAACAAACTGATCACAAAGCTTACCATCTATCTTGATAATAGATGCCTGGTGATCTACCTTCTTGTTATCCAGCGCTGCATAGATCCGTGGAATGCTTTGCACAAAATCCCCAATTGTTTGTGCTTCCTATGCACTGTAAATCTGAGGCCTACCACCCTAATTATGAGGAAAATCCCTCGTAATATTATCCTTACCACATGTCCAACATTGGAATTGTCTCGTACCATTACCTTTATTTTTCTACCCTCCATGTTATGACCCATTAAACTTCTTGTAAGGTGAAATTTTTTGTTTCTCACTTGCATCCCGAGGCCTTGTTCTTTTTAGCTGCCATTTACCTTTAGCTTTGTCTTTCCCTTTCCAAACTTGCTAAGATTTTGTCTTGTGCTTCGATTACTCATAATAATGCTACAATTTCCCAATGACTTCTTCAAGTTCCAAGGCTCATCATACTCAATCTGATCTCTAAATAATAATGGAAATTCACTGACAAATCTTTGAACTTTGGCCTTCTCATCCTTAAGATACGATACATACCTCAATAAATCCAGTGTACTCCTCATATATCATCGATCCCATCTTTAGCTCATAGAATTCCTTGGATTTTCTGTCATAGTACCTCTCTGATAAGTAATTTTTCCTAAAAAGTCTCTTGAATTCATGCCAACTCAACTCTTATGTCTTGATATCGCTAACCCACTTCACATATTCCCACTAGATTTCTGCTTTCTCTTTGAGGTTAAAGATATCTATTTTGGCCTTCATATTCACTGTGTATTCATGCAACTCAAAGAATTTATTCATCCCAAGTAGCCATGCTTCCGCATCCTCTGGCTTATTCAAATATCCATCAATGGTGGGTGGCTTAGATTTCTTAAAATCATCTGGAAAATATCTCCTTCCACTCCTCCTGTAAGGATGATAACGATGACGATCATAGTGCATGTCAGAACCAAAAATAGAGTAGAACCTATGTCCATCACCTCTCCTATCTAGAGTATCCAAGAGCTTTCCATCTCTGATTGTGTCATCCCTATCCAACCTGTGCCCACCATGACATCTACTACCATATTCCCCATTAGTGTCCTCCTACCCATGACTAATCCGAAGCAAATCCCTGTCTCTGCAATTCTGAAAAACTTTGAAGGATTACTGCACCGAATTCTACTTGTTTCTCCTATGCTTACATGATTATGTCATTATCTGCCTAACAACTTCTTATTTCTACCTTCAAAATTCTCAATGTGTTTTCTAAGTTAGAAGAGTGCCCAACACCACGTTGCTCATCTAATCCATTAGGAGAGTTTCATGAACTGTAGTCTACCATATTGCTAGTCATCTTTGATCTTCTTCATGCAAGCATACCATGTCATATTAAACCAAAACATAACATAATCAACATACCTCAATATAGTTCAGGGGGGGATATCTCACCTGCAAGATCAACCATATTAGCACAATACATGTATATTCATAATCATATCAATACATAAACATCATTTCAAACATTAGCGAGTTACCATGCATGACCATACAAACCACATACCATGATCTCATGCACGAAAACTATAACCATGTCAATGTATGCATAATGACATATAATCACTGACGTGCATAACCAATGCATAACCAACATACACTCATGACGACCACATCCAGAAAAAACACAATAAAATTTCGCATGGCAACAAAACTGCAACCATGACCACCACCAAGCATACATAACACATATGCAACTGATATCTATGCATGCACAACGCATCCCACCCATCCAGTCCAAGGGGTAAACCATGCTCTGATACCACTTTGTAACACCCTCCTCCCACATTTACCCAAGTTAATCGGTACACTGAGGTAAACATGTGACAAGAGGCTACCATGATGTGATTCAACTCCCCATGTATAGTTAAGGAAGTGGAATTGACAAAACAAAACCATTTTGACCTTCCAAACATACTATAGAACCTTCAGGAGCCAACCAACCTTTCCAGGTGACCAACTCCTGAGACAACTTGACATTTCACTTAAATAGACCCTCAACCACTCCCATGACAAGAAATTCATGCGACTAAGGCCTTCCAATCACTCCCACAACAAGGCATTCCAATGATTATGGATTTTTTCAGCCAATTCTGAGCCAATGACCCTAGATTCAGTGCCACTTTTTTAGGGCTAGGACTCAGGCCACTACCTAGAACTTCATGAAACTTTTAGAAATGATAAATAATAGTGGAATAAGGCTACTATTGTAATAATTGTTATAAGTACTTGATATGACCTCTACTATCCATGACAAGAATTTCATCAAACATGTCACAAATATATTTACAAGTCATATGTCTACAAGTCATAACAACATATCTGAGCATAGGGGTCTCATACTTATCTAATATTTGTAAAGAAGAATTGTTGATATATCACAATAGTTGCATTATCATCTATTAAGTCATATATTCATTGTGCATTCATTTGTAAATAAAAACAAGATGATATCCATACATCAAGTCTGTCATAAAACATACTCATAGCCAACAAACATAAATAACAAGGATATAACAACCATAAGAATTACATATGGACCGATATATTTACACATGAAATACCAAGAATAAAGAGCTCTTATTAATGAATGCATTAGTCAACCAGGTCTAGGACTTCCATGAAACAACCAACCATAGATTGGTTGAACTAAATATTTCTTTCATCCAATCAATGCCATGCCATATTCCAAGCAAGAATGCAAGACTCATAACAAAACCAATCCAATTTTCCTCAGGCTTTACCGTAATCCCCACCAGATCAGTAGGCCCTAAAAAAGCATGTATGCCATCAAATTTCTCCACATACACCATGAGGAATTTGTATGCCTCATAGTATCTAGGATTTACGGTATATCCCACCATTCATCAATGAAGGATTCCTAGGTCTAATCAAGATTCCACCCTCCAAGCTTTTCCATATATACCACCATTCACCGGTTGAGGATTCCTAAGCCTGATCGAGGGCACACACCTTTAGGATTTATCGTGTATCCTACCATTCACCATTTGAGGATTCCTAGGCCCATGGAGATACACAGAAATTGGCTTTACCACAATCCCATCTTCTCCAAATCAGGGATTCCTAGTCCTTATGTTCTTATTCAGAGACCACCTCACTTAGTTTTGAAACCATTCAACAATCCAGCTTAACCAAATAAGAGAGAACCCATCACACCATGGCTGTCTAGAAATGGAAAGGCAAGGCTGAAAATCATAGTCACACCTAGCAAAGCCCATGCCAATGACAATAAGGGAACTAAATACTCACATGCATGTACCATGTATGCTAAAAAAAGAAAGGAAATCACACATGCAAATCAATACTTGCATGTAATCCTGCTGTAACTACTTGATCCTTCTCTTCCTTGCTTGATCTTTACTTCCGTTTTCCTTCTTTGTCCTTCCTTTGATTTCCTTGATCCAATGATAGAATGCTCCAGGAATTCTCTAAGTGTCCAAGAGAGAGAGAGAGAGAGAGAGAGAATAGAGATAGCTCAAAATTGAATTGACAAAAGGTGCCAACAGATCCTCAGAAGCCTTTTTATTAATGAGGCCTCTATTTTCTTCAATTTTCCATTATTTTTCCTTCAATTTCATCCTCACATGCAACTTGTGACCTTTCACCTTCCTTTTCTTGTAATTTCCATTATTTTCATAGGTAAAATGCCAATTAATTCCACTTTTCCTTTCCAAAGCCTTTTCCATTGCATTTTCCAATTTCCTTAGCCATAATAAATCAAATGAACATCCACATTAGGATTTTTTGGCCAACACTCAACTTGGAATACATGTCCCATGACCTTGGTTATTATTTTTCCTTTATTAACTTTATTACATGGAATTTTGATCATGGTTGTTACATCAAGTATTCTAAACTTACTAGACATACCACACTTTGGTCGAAGTGTTGAAGTCAATATTTGTGTCAAACTCTTGTTAATATGTGTACATGGTGGATTTTTGTGGTTAGATGAGCCCATTGAAATTGATTCCCACTGAATATCCAAAATTATAAGGCTACCCATGGCCGGAGAGGATCCAAAGCCTCTCTTTTTGACAAGAAAAATTAAAAGACACTCACTAAGGATATGGAAAAGAAGTATGACTCGAGTCATGGAAAGGAGGGAGTCTTAATCTCATCCTTAAATTCTAAATGTGTGTAATTCATTGTGTAACGAATGGCATGCAAACTACTAAAAAAATGTAGAAAATATTAGTGCCTTGTGGGAGTGAAAACTGTAGCAACAAAGTGTGTCAAGGGTGTATAAATGAAATGGGTGACGTTCCTCCTAAACTAGTTGATGCAAGATTTCCTAGAATCCCAAGACAAAAATGCAGAGTTCCAATGTGCATGGTTTTCGATCCTCATAACTTTGACATCATGGAATTTCCTAAGGACACTCACTTTCCGCCACTAGATAAGCAAGAGTTTGTGGCACCAAGATTTGGGTGACTCTGGCATACCTTGGATAAGAAGCACTAGACAAGCACCAATGTTAAGTTTCACATTTGGAAAGAGGATATCCACCAGTCTATATTGAAGGTACCACACATTTTAGTACAAGTTGTCAAGGCTTATAAGGCAATGGTGAATTTCTGCATCACACCACACCATATGTCTATAGAAGCCCGTACAAAGATGACAAAACAATGGTTGAAGTGTACATATAAGTTCAATGAGTAAACTGTGTCACATATTATCAAAAAATGACTAGAATAATGACATAAAACACCTACTAAACAACAACCAAAGGTAAAAAAAATGATAGTGGCAAGGCAGAGGAGTGCCAAGATCCACAACTGGAAAAGCAACCTACACCACAACAATAAAAACAACCTTCCCCACAACAAGAGGAACATCTCGAGTAACAACAAAAGGAGCACGAAGAAGAGCATCTCGACACACCAAAACGAGATGCTATAGAAGGAGAAACAACAACAATAGGTGAAAAGAGATACTTGCTATTTGAGATAGATGCAAAGAAGTAGACTATCTCAGATACAACTTCTCTGTCAAAGGAGGATTTATAGAAAATTATTGAGCCGATAAAAGAGGTGATTGAGCGAGAAACTTCCCCTCTCATCACTACTATTCAAAAAATGGCATAGGAATAAAAAGACTTACATGATCAAATTCAACTTAATTGGAAGAATTTTTCTCTTGTTTGAATCATCTAAGATGGTAACTCCTTCACTGAGTGAAACATAACACACTATTGTGGTGGAGGCAACCAATGCACCACCTGTGCTAGAAATGTAGCCATAATAGTTGCAATATTCTACTATCTCAGTATGACTTCGTACCCTTTATGTTCCACCCATCGTTATGTAAGTTGTAGACACTCACATTCAACACCAAGCCCAACATTGGCACAAGTAGACCTTATTTTGTCACAACTGCCCTTGAATATTTTACATCAGTTGCAACAAATTATTACATAGGAGGTGTTGCTCCATGCATAGGTGACATTGACATAATTGATTCAACTTACAAGTGAGCACTGAAATTTGCAAGTTGAACACACGCAACTAGTGGAAGCACGACAACAATTTTAAGGAAGAGAAGGGACACTGAAATGAGTAGTTGAGGAGGTGTATATAAAAATTCTAGGTGATTCCATGAGGATTGAAATTCTTGTAGAGGTGAATTTTTGGAGAATTGAGGAAACAACATAAGGCCTAAATAAAAAATTTAAGGAACTACAACTACATATAAATCTCGCTACTCCACCAGAGGAAGTACAAAGACGAGAAAAGGTACAAGTATCCACTAATTCTTTAGAATGCATGTGATCTTGAGCATGAATGTGTTAAGTTATATGAAGCCATCCTAGATGTTTGGAAAATGTTGCAGGATAGTGCTAAAATTAAAGAGATCAACACCAAAATTCAGACTGTGAAGTACTGAAGTGAGTCTATATACACCAACCTGTTCACCCTACTAGCATTAAAATGTCGAGCCACAATGGTAGAAAATGTGATCTTGGGCAAGGAAATCAATCAGTAGAAAGCATAAAAGTAGCAACTTTCCCAAAAAGTTATGTAGCTACAGGATGAAGTAATGCAAACGACTGATGACATTGTTCAGCATAGACCATAGTACATCAAATAGTTGGAGAAACCCAACCTTTGTTCCTAGCTCTTCCTATGCATATCAAGATAGTAGAAAGTATTATTAGTTGGGTAGAGGAAATAAAGACTACAATGAGGACTGTAGGTTTTAACCCCGTACAGAAATTACCTGCATATGAATTCTAAATCACAAGAAAATAAAAATGCGAGAGCATAACCCATAAAACACGTATACACAGAGATTTCCCACTGGATCTCAAAACCGAGACTACCAGCT
>APFE030381698.1:3009-17702 GCA_000404065.3 Pinus taeda | reverse complement strand
TGACCCCCCCGCTGCGCAATCGGCGCGGTGAAGGAGGGGCTCCACCCCCCCTCTAACCCCCCAGTTCACTACGTAGGTTAGTCGTGGAAAGAATATAACACAACCCAACAAGGACAACCAAAAAATCATTTGAGAAATTTCTAAAGAAAACTGTAGAGGTACTCTCTTCGCTTGCTGCATAAATAAACTAGAGGGGCTTGGGGGCGAGCCATGAATAGTGTTGGGGATGTATTGGGCCCAAGATGGAAAAGGTGATTTTTTTTTTGAAATTTTGGCTAAGTATGGAGAAAATGTGTAGTAAGGAGGAAAAAGGGAATAACGTGTACAATAAACATTGGTGGAAACCACATGCAACAAAAAGGTAGACATGCATACCATGCAGTTGTTTGACACACGGTGTAGATGTGCATCAGAAGCATCAAAGAGCATGACGTAAAAGAAAGATGTATTTGTCAATATCACACTCTCTAGTAGCATTGGTCAATTCGTTATGGTCAAGTAGTTGGTTGGGATTCAACATGTTAGGGTTAAGCAATTGGTTTCAATTTGACATGAGAATGGACAACTCATCAAGGTGAGATAGTTGAAGGTTCCTAGGAGTGCAATGTTAAAGATGAGGTTATATAATGAGATGTTACCACTTCTATTATGCTTATGGGCACTTTTCTTGCTTTATGCTTTTCTAAATAATTCTCGGTTCTATTTCGATTCTCATTCTGCTAATTATATTAGGGTTTTGATAGATATTATGAAATGACCTATAATGGTCTATCATGACAATCTAATTTTTCCAATCTGGGCATATGATACCCATTATAATTTGTATCACTGATATTTCCTGCTATTATAAAGTATTCAAGGATCTTGGCTCAGTTTGTGATGGTTCTACTATATTTGCATATTATATAAAGAGTTCAATAAATTAATGAAATATAGAGTCATTGTAGAGATTTTCGTGAATGTCAAGTGTTGATATTTTGTAGTCGAGGTATAATGCCAATCATGGTATCAATGTATGAATGAAACTATGTTCCCTTTTTCTTTGTCAGGGTAATTTTTATATCTTGTATAGTAAACTCATGTTGAATGGCTACTTCATTGATTATGCAATGTTTTTACACTTAACCAATGTGCACCGTACTTCATTGGGAATATTATAACACACGATGTGAAGGATTTTGAGCGTAATTCCTATTAAATGGTTATATTTGTGACATAACACAGATACCATAGTTTGAGGTGGATCATTTGGAACTGAAGCCATCTCTATTTGCCTTTTTCCCTACTAAACCTTCAAAGGTTCTTGCAATCCCAATAACATACCTTAGGTGAGACCTCAACTATTTGCAGGTGTTGAAAAATGTTGGTGTCTAAGGGGGTTTTGTTGGCTTAAATTTGAACCTTGGGTCACCCTTGTGCGCCAACATTAGACAACATGGAAAGGAAATAAAAAGAGCAATGTAACAAGATTTTGGACATCCTAGGAGAATATGAGGAAAAATGTCGAAAATTGAAATAGATTGCTACAAGTTAAAATTCCATGTCTAGTACACAAGTGAAACTTCAACTTCCATCTTAACACCTTAAGAACATTCTTCAAGATAGAGATAAGATAAAGTAAAGGATGAAGAATATGGACAAGAATGCAAGAAATCAAGGGAAGCAGATCAACCATCTATTCCTCTAAAGTCAAAATAGCAATACCCTGTCTTTTAAATGTTTTGAAAAACCATATGTATTTTGAAAGTTTAAAGAAGTGGATTAGCCATTTGAGTCAAAATAATAATACCCTATGTTTTCAATGTTTTGTAAAATCATATGCATATTTAAAGTTTATTATAAGAAACATACATATCAAACTACTATCTATGTAAATTTGGGAATCTTTTTAGATAATAGGGTAAATTTACTGGTGCCACTTGATAAATATTTTGAATAACATAGCATATTTCTTTGTAATAATTTTCCTTTTGTGACCACTATTAATACAAATTGTTCTATTTATGACCATTATTAATATTTTTTTCTAGTCTCCATTAAAAAAAGACGTGCAACTCAAGAACTTTCTTTTCCTTTTTTAAGTTAATTGTTTAGTAGTGCCATTCCTCCTTTGCATGACACACATCTAGTCCTCAAACTTCATTATTTTTAATAACCTCACATTAATGTTCTATACTTTATAGCTCCATTCTATATTTAAATCCCACTAAAGTTTAATTGTATTATATTTATATCTTAGTAATCACTTGCTACGGTGCTCTCAATGCAATGATCACTTCATAGAAACCTATGTGTTGGGTTAGTTGTTTATCCATTATTCAACTTAAGGTCTACTAAACTAATGAGAGGGAAAATGAGAGGGAAATTGATGACAATAGGAGTAAGACTATTTATTAAGGCTTCATTCACATAAATGTTCTCATCTATAACTTACTTAGGGGAAATGATTATAGATATTGAAGCTTCTTCATAGATAGGGTTAGAGAGTTGCAAACTTGCGATTGTAATCTTGAAACTATTAATGAAATAAATGTTGATTATTTCTTTTGAGTTGATCTAAGTTTTAAGGAAGGGATTTATCACTCCTCTTTAGGCCAGGATTTCTTGGAGAGGTTACTAGGTAATGCACCTTTATGTCTATTTTCTTTTGCATTGCATGTGTCTTTTATGGTGTGTTCTTTTCATTTTTTTAGCTATAATATTTATGTCAATGGGATCATCCCTTCATCAACATACTATGAACTTCTTATGAACCCATGATTGAAATAAGAACTATTGTTGTGATCAACACACGATAGATTAGGTTTACTTTCAAACATTCAATACATAATTATTGTCTTAAAATAACAAACTTGAGAGGAGTAAAAGATGAGTGTATATAAGCCATAAAATTAATGCATTAAGGGATATATCAAAATGCACTTGTGATGAGATATAAGATATTTGTAAAAACTACTCACTAGTTGTTGCTAGGAATAGCAAAGGTTATTATGAGGGATTTTTGTTCGAACTTCTAAAGCTATAACTGATTATCAAGAGTAGATATTGGTAATATTTTTTACGATATGAAGATAAATATTTTACATTCACTAGCAATGCAATTTAAAACTCTTTTAAGTTAAGAAGAAGCAAGATAAATTTAAGAAGGATTTGGTAATTTTTTGCGCAAAGTGCACTAAAGAGCATGCTTGTAAACATTGTATAAATATATATCCTTTGCAAGGAATATCATGACATTAGCTAGTTCCCACAACTACTAGGCTTGAAGGCATTGCACTGAAGGGAGAGAAACAAAATAGGGAGCAAATTTGGCTCATCAAGCAAAGAATGCCAAGACTATACACCTAATGCAATAAGTTACTCCCTATGAACCTCCCCAATATTTGAATTATGCTTGGAGTAATAAAATTAACAAATTGGTATCCTTAGATGTGGCAAAATCTATTTTCACCTCAGGGTCAATGGTAATACCTAAACTTCTAAAATTAATGGCCACCATTATTTCCTTATCAAAAATAAAAACCCCCCCCCCCCACAAAAAAAAATCGTCTACCTAAAAGTAGCTCAGGAGCTTGGAACAAGAATGACCATAGCCTCCTTAGTAGCAAGCATTGTTGCCACCCCCTTAATAGAATAATTCTCCCGTGCATCCTCAACCTCCTAAACTACCTACTTAGCTTGCACCAAACCTAAATAACAACAAAGAAGTTTGTAATAGTGAGATGGTAACTCACAATGTCTACTCCAAAGATTCCTTTGATTGTAAGGATTTTCAGCTTCATTTAGGGAGAATGGTAAGAAAACTTTTGCCATCAATCATCATCGAACCTAATGGTTAAGGATAATTTATAATCATAAAACTCATGTGCTAAAATTTACTTCTCAATATGAAAAACAACAATCAAAGCATAGTACACCTTTCTTAGAAAAGTTACCTAGTCTAAGCCTCTAATACAACCCAAATTGGATTGTTTAGGGGAACTAAAAAACTATGTGCTAAAACATCCTTGATTCAGGCCATCAAGAAAATACCTATTTATACTAAAGTTGTAAAGGAATAATGCTTGAAAAACATGGAAGAAAAATAAAATATCAACTAACATTTCCTATATATATATTATAATCTAGATAACCCCATAGTGAGTATTCATATTGCCACTAAATTGATGAGAAGTACCTTAATTAACTAAGGAGAAACCATCAATTTCATGAAAATGATACCTTAAAGAAACTGGAGCTACAAGTATTCTTAAAGTACCCTTACTATCATTCAAGTTGATGCTAGATCCACTATCAAAATAGAAGGAATGTTAGAAGACATTATAATCTTAATAGATTGTCGAAAGTACCCATAAGAATATGATTTTGCAAACAAATTTAGGATTAGGTTATCCTATTTTTCTTGGAAGACCTTGTTTGGAAACTATTGATGGTTACATTGGCTATAGAGTCGGCGATGTAACCATTTTTGATGGTCAATCCCATAAGTCACCAACAGTATACTTACTAGCCAAACCATTCTTAGAAGCCATGGAACCTTTACGGATGGAAGATGTAGAAAGGGGCACATTTTTTTTAGGGATTTTATAAATCCATTTTCACCATCAATAGAGCCCTAACCTTGAAAATCTTGGATGAAGATATCATCATATCAAATTTCATACAAAAATTATATCCTCTATAGTTTTAGTTTAATATCAACAAGGAAAGTGACGATAACTATAACCACAACAAAGTATAATGGAGAAAATTCAACTAGCATTAGTTTCTCCATAGAAATGTCCATTGCATCATTGTCCAACCCATTAGCCATTATAATAGAAACCTTTCTTGATAAAATCCTAAGCATCGATATCTTACTAAGCTCTCCTCAATAACAAAAACTGATGAAACTATCATAAGCTCATCATGCAACTCTTACATGGGAATACAAAGATATGATATGCATTTATCCAAATTTATAGACATCATATCTACGCTAATCCATGTTCAAGGATGTTGTTAAAGTAGAGCTATAGAAACCCATAGATGCTGATTTAATCTACCCATTTTAGATATCCAATGGCCTTTTACATTGGTTATAGTTATAAGGAAAGGAGGAAAATGAAGAATATGTACAAACTATCGCGAGATCAATAAAATAATCAAGAAATATCACTTTCTCTTACCATTCACTTTCTCTCTTAGATGGGTTCTATGGGTATAAACAAATACAAATATTCCTAGAAGACCAATACAAAACTACATTTACATGTCCATGGGGTACCTTTTCCTAGAAGTTCCTAAATTTTAGTTTATATAATGTCCTTTCCACCTTTTAAAGAGTTGTTCTTAACAACTTTTTGGATCAAGCACGTGAGAGTGTAGAAAGATACATGGATGAATTACTAGTTTATAGAAACATGTTTCAAGAAGCGTTAACCATTTTAGAAAGAGTGTTGCAAAGATGCACATATGCAAATCTTTCCCTCAACCATTAAAAATGTTTCACATTGATGAATACAAGTATAGTTTCAAGACACCATATCTTAGTAGCAAGTATTAGAGTTTATAATGCCAACACTTTAAAAATCCAATACCTTCCAACACCTACAAAATAGTGAGATGTCTAAGGTTTCCTATGACATGATGGTTACTATAGAAGGTTTGTTATTGATTTTAGTAAGACAACTTCCTTTCTGTACGTCCTCCTTACAAAAGATGCTATTTTCCTATGGACTCTAGAAAGTGAAACAACTTTTGACACTTTAAAAAAGAAGTTGATATCAAGCCTTGTACTATAAGGGCTAAATTGGAACCTTTCTGTTCATATCCATATCGATGAATAAGAGAAAAACTCAGGTGTTGTTTTAGGATGACATGAGGTTGCAGAATGGTATATCATTTATTTCATGAACAAATTGCTAGATAATAATTAAATTGTACTTCCATTGAAAATGATTTTCTTGTTGTAGTGTATGCCATCAAATTTTTTTGACACCATATAATAGGATACATTATTTTGTTCACATAGATCACGCCACAATTAAATATCTTATGATCAATCTTTCCATAAGTGGCAAAGTTGTTAGGTGGTTACTTTTACTACAAGAATTTGATCGAACCATACTTGATAAACTTGGCAAGGATAATGTTTTTGCATATTTGTTGTTTCTCTTGGAAAATAGCTCAAAAGAAGATTTGTGGATGCCAATTTCCCTAATAAATACTTGTTTTTAATGTTTACATAGACACCATGGTTTGATAAAATTTCAAATGACCTTGTGCTTGGAAAGTTTCCACATCACTTTTCCCATAAAGAAAATTGCAAAAGCATAAGGAAAAGTGCTCCATCAAGTTGGATTAAGAGATATCTATTCAAAATGAAACTTGATCACGTGCTTCATCATTCTCTAAGAGAAGGTGAAATCTAGGATGTAATTCATGCATGTAATGATGAGACTAATGGAGGACACTTTGCAACAAAATAACAACCTTTAAGGCTCTAAATAGAATATATTGTTGGTCATCCTTCCACAAGGATGCAAGAGAATATGCCAATAAGTGTGATGAATGCCAACAAATGAGCATACCCACACAAGTTGATGAAATGCATATGTAGCCTCATATATTGGTAGAACCATTTAATAAATGGGGTTTATACGTTATTAATTGAATAGATACTCCAATATATTTAAAACTACATCTAGTTTGTTAAAGTGTCTTACAAAATGGTTGAGGTCAAAGAAATTTAAAATGATAAAGAAAACAAAGAGGTAGATTTATTGAATGGGAACATTAGTTTTGGTGTTTTAAGAGAGATAATTATAGAAACATGCCTCCAATTCACTTCCCAACTCATTCAAGAGTTAACTCATCAGCACAACATCATACATATGAAGTCTACTTCCTACTACCCACATAAAATGGACAAGTTAAGGTTATTAATAGACAATTGAAAAATATATTGACCAAGACAATGCAAATCCATAAAGGGAGTGGCATTTCCATACAACTAATGAGAAGAATCCATAACAATGGAATCACTGTAACCGTTAAGTCTGTTAAAGTATGCTATCCAACATGCTTATTGGAATATTTACTACACTTCTAGACTACTATAGATTAGGTCTATATCCACACTTTCTTATTTGACTAGTGCTCCTCCCATGGCTATCGGTGAACTTTGAAATTAGTTGTAAATTTTCCAATACTATGAATTTGATAAATTATGCCACCTCCTATTAACTGATCCTTCTCTATTATATTTGACCATAATTGTTGACCTTTTTAGCACTATAATAAGTTAATAATTTAGACTTACTACTTGTTCATGCTAAATCCATTTCAAATTTGTTGCTACAAATGAAGGTTGACAAATATTCTATGGCCACATCTACCCATTGGAATTTGTCATTATTCACATATCACTTCCACAACGATTAACAATCATTTAGGATAATAGGGCATCATCATGTATGATTAGGCATTGATAAACAACAAATACATTAAAATAATTATGAATTTTGTTTGTCACTTTTTTTTCCCTGTGGAAAAAGTTGTAATTTTCATTAATAAGAGAAAATTACATTTTGTAGATGCCGAGCATATGCAGTGTGTAAGGCATTACCTGTCCAATATAAGTTAAAAGTAGTATAATGCTCCACACAGGGAACAAATTGATAAAAAAGTGAAAAAATTATGGTCTCTACGCAGAGACAATATAATTTAACTTAACTATGTAATGGCATGTAGGAAAAAACATAAATATTTACATATAATAAAAAACTTCCTGAATCATATTGAGCAATCCAATTATGCTTCTAGATCTATGAATGGTCTATGGTAGTGTTGATAGATAACACCAACCTTCTCCTCATAAATCATCCAAGTACCATCATCCTTGTGCGTTGCCTCCTTGGATAGGTGGTCGACAGCTGTATTGCTCTCCCTGAAAATGTGATGGAAAACAAAAGAGTCAAAAGTCAAGATGAGCCTGTTAATACAATCCAAGATATGCCTCATTGAGTATGCATTGCAATTAGATTTTTTATTTATCCAGTTGCATACTAATTTTGAATCCCAAAAGAGTTGGAGGTTCGTGCACTATTTGTTCAGGGAAAAATTGATGAGGAATTTGGCTATTATGAGCTCAACATAATTATTAGTACCTCTACCCAGGCCCATTTGTATCTTAAAGGTGTGGGTTTCTGATAAATGTAATATGGCTCCCCCTCACAGCCTATCTCCTGGGCCGATCTGTCGAAATAAGCCCATGGTATAGAAGTATTTATGATTTTTGGCCTGATGTTCCTGTTGTGCTATTGGGTGGTCTCTTCTGGGATGGAGTGATAGTCGACTATTATTCTAGATAGAATAGAGGGCCAGTGAGGACCCTTCTGATGAAATATGGTACAGTTCCTAGCTATCCATATAGCCCAACATGTAAGTAATGGTAGATTTCTCTCCTTTCCTGTCGTGGCCTTCCACTAGTTGTTCCATGCATCTTTTATATTTTCACCATGCCACTGACATAATATGGGAAGTGATGTGTGTAGATTGTTCCATAGATCTTGTGTGATAGGGCAATCCAAAAAGAGGTGATCACTGTCTTCACTGCAGTTTCTATAGAGGTTGCACCAAAATGGTCTTAGATAAGATCGCTTCATCAAATTTGCACTAGTCGGGGTTTTGTTGTGCAGTATAGACCACATTATTAGCCTAGTTCTAGGAGCCGCTTTGAGCTTCCACATCAGGTTCCACTAAGGCTTAGTAGCTTGGGGTTTATAAGGTTCCATCAATAGATATCCTTCCTTGGGTGAATAAGAGCCATGTTTTGCAAATGCCCATATTAGTTCGTCGTCCGCTTCAGTAATCTTGATATGGGCCTCCGTTAATGTAGTTATGTAGTTGCGCCAATCCTGTTGCCAACGCAGAGGGATATTTAGAAGGTTCCCTGATTTCCATGCCTATTGTGTCATGGTAGAATGAGCATTGTCAGCAATATGGCAGATGTGGGTGATGCCCTGATCAACAAGGAGTCTTTTCAATTCCTCTGGTATCCTATGAGCATTGCCATAGCCAACCCAGGGGTCTTCCCCTATGTGAACAAGTGATCCAGATCGGATTCTCCAAGTCATTCCATTGCAAATAAGACTCATATCCTTTGTTACAACCTTCCAAATGATGGATATATTTGAGGTATTCCTTTGTGCTTACCTAATCCAATTTAGAGTATTGGAAGGGGCAATATATTTGGAGACTGCTACCTTCATCCATAGGCTACAATTGTTGAGCAATTGCCATCCTAGATTTGCTACCAACGCTTTAGAGAAGACATCCAGCCTCTTGATCCCCCAACCTCACCACTCTTTGGGCAGGGCAAGGGTCTCCCATCTGGCCCATGCAAATATTCTTCCAGGCTGTTTCCCCTTCCATAAGAATTGACAAAAAATGTTTTGTAATCTGGCTAATATCCCTATAGGAATCCAAGCCAACATCATCCAGTATACAGGCATTGCTTCTAGAACAACCTTGATCAAGATCAATCTGCCTCCTCTTGACAAATATGTATAGTGCCAGATATTGAGGTGTTTTTCTACCTTGGTGATTACCCAGGTCCAATCAACTATTTTATATCCATGAGGCTTTAGTCGATAGCCGAGGTACCTCAGACCTTCTTCCAGGGGAAGGAGAGTAAGAGAGAATCTCCTGAGTGCATACTGTATTTCGTGTTGAGAGCATCTTGTAGCTGTAATAGTGGACTTTGCTTCATTCAACCCCATTCCCGTAGCTTTTTGAAATATTTCAAAAGCGTTACCTAGAGATGTTAAGTCGCCAATGCCTCTGTTGAGGAAAATAAGTACGTCGTCGACAAAGAGCAGGTGTGTCAGAATGCAAGTATCAGTGATCTTAATTCCTGTAACCCGCCCTTGCCTATGGCCTTCTCCAATAATTCTGCTAAGACCCTCCATTCCTAAGATAGAGGGCATCCCTGCCCGAGCCCTCATTCCGCATGAAAAAAGGGGGATGCCGAACCATTGATAAGTACACAATATGTAATGTTGGTTATACAACACATGATCCATTTAATGAAGGTATAGGGGAATCCCAAGGGGGTTAGTGAAATTCGGATGTAGAGCCAACTAACTATGTCGAATGATTTTGATAAGTCTACCTTCATTATTTTACCTTTCAATTTTTTGAGCTGAAGAGTGTGGAGTAGTTCCTAAGCTGTGCCTATCACCTCGTGAAACTGTCTGTTCTGCAGAAAGGAAAATTATTCTGGGGAGGTGTGTGAGGATAGGATTGACCTTAGACGGTTAGCAATGATCTTAGAATTGATTTTGTAGATATAGTTACACAAAGATATAGGCCTGAAGTCATCAAAGGTAGAGGGTTTATCAGCTTTGGGGATGAGAGCTATGAATGTGGAGTTGAGGCCTTCCGACATCCTCCCGTGCCTTCGAAAATCTTCTATGATCCTTAATAGGTCTGCCCCTATGATGTCAGAAAATGCAATATAAAATTCCACTGTCCAGCCATCCGGCCTCGGGCTCTTGTCCTTCTTGAGCCATTTTAAGGTTCCTTCAAGCTCATCTAGAGTGACTTCTCTTGTAAGTTCCAGATCCACCTCCTGATCTACAAATCTGGGGAAGAGCTGGGCAGTGCGCATCACTTTAGCTAGGGTGGCAATAGGGGGAGCCTTATAAATGTCCTTAAAATGTGAGTTAGCTAGTGCTGACAGCTCTCGAAAGGTTTGTATAGCTTGTCCATGCTAGTTTTTTAACTCCCATATTGTATTGATCGCCTTCCTCCCGTTGGCATATTTGTTGTAGAATTGGTATTGTCATCCGCATCCTTAAGCCAAATTGCCCGACTCCATAGCCTCCAGCTCTATTCTCTATCCTTCAAGATTTGTATTCTCTTATGCATTAGTGAGGCAATTTTATCTTTTTGTTCTTGCGAGGTAATTATCCCACCAATATTCTCCTCGAAAGTGTAGATTTCCTCCTTAGCTGTTCTAAGAAATTGGTCTTCCAATTTTCTTTTCCTGTGAGCCCAAGATTTGGATAAGGATTTTAACTCCTTCAGTTTGTGGAAAAAGTCGTCCACCATGTTCCCACCAGTTCCTGGTGGGTGAGCCTTCTAGTAGTCAGCCACCATCCTCATATAATCAGCGTCCCTCAGCCATGTGGAGTTAAATTTGAATGGAGCCTTTGGCTTATCAATAACATCCTGGATTTCTAGATAGATAGGTCTATGATCAGATAGGCCCCCAGATCCAACCCATTGTCTGATATAGGTGCCTCTATTAACTATAGGTTCTTTGATTAGGAATCTATCAAGCCTTCTAGCAAGGCTAGCCTCACCAATTCTATTATTCCTCCAAGTGGGCTGGATCTTGGTAGAGGGAATGTCAATAAGGTTGTGGTCCTCTAGAAGATTCTCAAAAAATGTTGATAGCATGTCCACCTATTCTTGATGGCCCCAGGACTCCGCATACCCTATGAAAAAATTCAGATCCCCCCCCAAGATTAAGTTGTCTTGCTGGGGAATTAATGAATTTAGCAATTTCCTCTAGTATTTGGCCCTATCGTGACAAGGGCCATATACATTATGATTCTGAAGTCAACTTCAAGGGTGTATGAGTATATATCAGCTCCCAGGAAACCATATCCCCCCAAGACACTATTCAACTTAATAGAATGGTTGTTAATGCCTAGAGTTACCCCTCCAGATCTTCCCATGGCATCTAGCGAATGAAATGACCATCCTGGTAACCATGGTTTGAGTAAGGGAGTAGTGGTGCTGGAAGGACCAAGGGTTTCTTGGAGAAAAAGGATATCTATAGCTTTCGATGCAATCAATCGTCTCATGGCTAATTTTTTCCCAAGGCTAGCCAACCCTCAGAAGTTAAAGGGGAGCATATTCATGGAGGGGGGAGGTCAAGGGTTTGCTCTACTCTAAGAACCCAATATATGGTTTTTTGTTTACCCGTGGCGATCTCCTCCCCTGCCTGATGTTTAGCTTTGGATAGCGATGAGGGGCGCCCCTGAGGTGGTTTAGGTAGCAAGGGGGTTGAGTCAATACCAAATACTATAGCGTCAAGACCTTGTGAGTGAAATCTCGAGCGTAGGGGGTATCGAGGTTCAGTGCTAATAAGATGACCAGGAAGACGATGCGAAGGGACCTCTGAGATGGATGTGTGGGAGGTAGTGTAAATAGGGGGAGGGGTCATGATAGGATAGTGCTGATAGATAGAGGGCATCTGGATGGAGCTAGGGGGATGATGAGGGTCAAAAGCTTGTATAGAACAGTGGGAAACATCCAAAGTATAAGTAGAGGCTTTAGCATGAGAGTGTGAGGAAGAATTACTTGGAGATTCAGATGAAATAAAAGCAATGGAGAGTATAGGAGTTGACATACCCATGGAAAATGCATCCCCTATAGCTGCCCAATCTCTCGTCAGAGGTGGAGAGGGTGGCCGAAGTGGAGCTTTCCCACACTTCTTCTTTGTCTCTTTCTCGTGTACCTTGCCTAATTATGTTGTTGCTTGTTGTGGCTGCTCTTCTACTTCCATTATAGACTGTGACTGGATCTAAGGGTTTGATGTACTTGGTTCTTTTTCATTTGACCTCTGACCTGCCTTGTTATTCAGGGGACAATCCCTATATATGTGGCCAACCTTATGGCATCTTTGACATCTATAAGGTACTCCTTCATAGTCCAGAAGTTGTTTCCGAGAGTATGTCCTCCATTGAATGGTGATGTGTTCGTGTAAACCCCCTCTAGTATGCATATGCACCAATATCTTGGCATAGGCCATCTTGTCTGTGGATTGATAAGACTTATCGTACTCCATATACGTGCCTAGAGAATTCCTAATGCAACGGAAGATGTTTTCGGACCAAAACTATAATGGGAGCCCCAATAGTATAATCCAAATTGTGTCGACCCCTATCTGCTCTGTTTCTGAGCCAAAAAGTGGTGTCCATCTCTTCAGAAGGATAGGCGCATGCTCAAAGTGCTAGAATGAAGATAAAACCCAGTTTGTGTGATCAGGCCTGGCAAACCTTAATGCAAACCAACCTCTCACAAAGGTCTACACAATAGGTATGTCGGGCAAGTGATGTCCCCAAACCTTGGAGGCCCATAACTTTAAATGGGCCACAGAGTAGTTCTAACCTCAGATTCTTCCCACCAATACTCTGTCCGCGAAATCCATTGTTTCCCCTAATTGTATGTCCTCCTCAAGCCTGAGAATGATGTCTTCAGTGTTAGATCTAAAGCAACTAGATTTCTTGCAAGGTCATGTTTCAACTGCTATATCCCCCCAGTGATCAGAGTTATCCCTAGAGATGGGTGTATCCTCAGGAGGAGGGGGAGGCTAAGAAGGAAGGGCGTCAAATAAGCGAGGGATGTTACAAAAACTGCGGGATGGGGGGGCAGATGAATGCGGCATGGTTAGGGGTTCAAAGATGGTGACAGTGGATGAGATAGGTAATGAAATGTTAAAGCCGGAGGATGATGGGTGGGAGGGTAGGCCAACACAAATATCCACAAGGTTAGCGTTAAGGCAATCCGAGGAAAACCCTAGTGAGGATGGTGATGACGGAGGGGTGGAAAGGGATGGCTAAGTCAGGGGGTTGTCTAACAGTATCACCGAAGGATCCGAAGGGCTCGAGAACGGAGATAGACTGGCGATGGTTCCTATCAACATACAATTAAACGGGGTCATTCCATCCTCAGTAACATGCAGGGTTGACCAAATAGAGCCTTTCGCCAGTGGTTCTTTTGAGTAGTCAACGATATCAAGGTCCATAGCTATCGGGGAACACAAATCGTCGGCTGCCTGAGGGTAACCATCAAGGGAGCAACAAGAAGGGTGGGTGATAGTGTAAATGGAGGCCAAAACACCGGGCGTGGGAGCAGTAGGGTTACTGTTGGATCCCTATAATACTAGTGATTACCCCATTACTATTGTAGTTATACCCCTTATTAATATTGTTGTGCCCCTATTGCCCCCATATTGTTACTATTGTGCCCCATAGAAGCCCACATTGTTATTATTGTGCCTTCAATATATTGTTATGTAGGCTCTGATATGTATGACCTTAACTCCTATATATAGAGAGGAGGTCTTTTCATTTGTATCATCCAAGAATTGTTCATTTATGTAATGTAAAGGAGGTTGCCCCCACGAAGAGGCTGAATTATAAGGCGTTGATCTCTATTTTCTGTCTTTTCTTGAGCTAGTTTCATAACATTTGGTATCAGAGCTCTGGATTTTAGGGTTTTGCTGCCCCAAACAGGTCATCGTGGCATTTTCGCTATAACTTTTTTTTTTTGTGATGGTTCAGACGTCGCCAAAAAAACCCATTTGAGAATAAATTGCTCTGAATCTTGGGTCCGAATTTTAGAGATTTTTGTGCTATATTTGCGGAGATATGATCTGAGGAAGTTGGTCTTTTTGCAGACTCCTGAATTACATTCCAAAAAGGTGACCTGAGGAAAATCATCATAACTTTTTCTCTGGGGATCATATTGAAATTTCGTAAGAAGGTACAGAAAGAGAACAGATTTTAGTTTCTTGTATGCATTTTTCAGATCCAAAGGTCGAAACAGTGACTCGTGGTACGTCGTACAAGTTCGCTCTACTGAACTAGTCTATAATCAAGTCACTGTGGGAGATTTCACATAACTCTTCCTTG